>BQNB010104412.1:0-23823 GCA_026074375.1 Tanacetum coccineum | reverse complement strand
TTTCAGTTAAATTATCGATTGCACCGTTGGTCCCTCCAACACTTAATTATAATAGTAAACACTAGTTTTAATGTCCGTGCACGCACGAGGTTTAGACATTATGTTTTTTTAAATACATATATGATTTTTATTTTTATTTTGTTTTATAAGTTATGTTATAGAGTATTATCGAAATCATATGAAGAGAATATATTCATATCTTGTATATATTATATGAGCTTGAGGATAATTACTATATTTTTTTTTGATTTACCTGTTAACTAACTCGACATTAACTAGACATTGCGAGCCGACTAATCTCTACAAAACTACTCTTTTAGGTAGCCCGAAGTCGGCTCATGCGAACCTTCGAGGCCACAAGGGGATTAGTTTTCTCCTCGTTATATTCGAACCATTGACCTTCACTTTGGAAGGCTGGTTATCTTACCGTTGGGTATGCAGTTGATATTGTATATGTTTTATGATTCTAGTTGCATTATTGACTCAACTATACTTAAGATTAATGGTCACACTTTGTATTAAAACATGTAAAAATTTAGCTTCGCAATCGAATTTAAAAGCATCAAGTTGAGTTATCAAAATCGTCAATATTTATAGAATGTAGAAAGCTAAAAAAACTCAAATAAGTATTATGTTTCGTACATACAATATGTTTTGGTCAAACAAAGATTTACCTATTGTATATCTATAATACATATACAAATATAAAAAGAGTTTTACCCATTTTTCCGTCACCAACACTTTTTTAAGATATAAAAGTAGCCTAGATTGTTATATATGATTTATAGGCATACATACATGTCAATGGAATAAAGACTTTTTGAGAAATTTAAATGTTAGAATTTTAGTACGTATTAAACAAAAAGAAAAAAAATGCAATTCTTCCAAACACATCAATGAATAGCTAGAAAACCCTTTTTATTAATTTATGATATTTTATGTGCTTCGGTGTTTTTCTATTTGGTTGTACAACATAATTTCAGACCGACAATGAAAAATCCATCAAAAAGTCTTCGGGTAGATTTGGGATGTGATTAGATACTGTTAAATCTTTGTTTGGAAGTAAAAAATTGTTTACGTTTGTAATATTTTAAAATATAAAGTCTACGGGTATAAAGTTTAAGGGGTTATTTGTTTATTTTTTAAAGTTATAATAAAACATGTAAATTTATAAATTTACACTTAACTCCATATAATTTATTTAAAATTAAAAATCACTAAATTTTTATTAATTACCTCCACTTTTTTCAAGTTTTTTTCTTCACAAATTTGACACATATTTTTATGTGTTTTTTTCTCGTCATATTTCTCCACCACAAATTTTTAATTTTGACCAAATCGATTTAACTTTTTATTGACCAATCAGATCACACGATTTTGCCTACATGGCAAAATCAAGCGTTCTGATTGGTCTAATTTTTAAATTCATATGATTCAATTTGATGAAAAACTCTGAAATTATGTAATTCTTTTATTATATAAAAGATTAATGTTCCTTTTTTTTGTCTTATTCCGATTGTACCGTTGGTCCCTTTGATTTTTCTTTTTTTGCCTTGTTCTTTTTTCTTTCTCGCCTTTTTCTCACCCCTTGTGATACTAGGAATTAATGAAGGGTACCTTTTACTTAATAATAAACCCTTCATGGAGGCCTTTAATCAGTGCAATCTTTTGATAAATCGACACTCGATTCTACTTAAGGTTGTTTTAATGTAAAGGAATCATGGCTGATGGTGAAAGGTGAATAATGTAGTTTGGTTTCCAATTTGATAGTTTTGTTAATAGGATCTTAAGCTTGTTTTTGATCCTATTCTCGAATGTAAAGCTTATGAACATTTCAGTGGTAATATATCTTCACCTTTGCACCACAAAAAAATGTCTGGGCAAAGCTGAACTTGATTTAAAAAATTGTAGGAATAACACATAGAATATGCACTTGATTTAAGATATGACTAGCCGGGTACCCGCGCAATGCGGCGACGGGTACCCGGCAACTAAATATAGTGACGAGCAAACGTTGTTTATTTATATGTTTTTTCTAACATAACTTTACAAAATAATGACAAAATTTAATTAAAATAACTATTAACCATATCGATGCAACTATTTCACATTCAAATAACATAAGGTTCAAATTAAAGAAAGTAACATAAGTAATTAAAGACATAAATTAAAGATAAACGTCAATACAAATGAAATGTAATAGACATTGAAAAAGATAACTCGTTAACAATATAATAATCGACTAAAATAATTAAGAACCTAATTGTTTACAAAAAAAAATATTTTTACCTTAACGATTGATGAAGATTTGACTTATCGAATGATGTAAGCCATAATGTTACAACACATTGAAGTTATAAATATTTAGATTAAAATTTTGAAATGGATTATCAATGTTAATCATGTATATATATAATTCACAAATCAACTTTTTTTTATATAAATCATACATATTATTAAATAAGCGGTTTCAACATTAAATGCTTGTAACCACCTTCACCTTCAACATTAACTTAAAGACCATGATTATGGTCATGTAACCACTATGAATTCATGGAGGAGGTTATGAGATTGATTGTCCGATTAATGCTCATAACTTCTTTTGACCAAGAGTTACAAACTTTTTTAAATGAGCTATTATTAACACATGCTAGTTAAAAAAACGTATATATATTAAATCTGATGTGAATTTTAAAATGTTTATGGTGAACATTGACTAATGAATTTATACTTCCCGTGAGCAGCAACATTAGCAATGGAAGCGGCCAAAAGCAAACATGAGGGTATGATTCTGAAAGCCAATAAGCAAACTGGGTGTAGTCCCTTTACACATGGCATCCATGCTTCACCATCAAAAAGAGATCAAGCTGCTCAAAATATTCATATAGATCTAACAAAAAGTACATTGGACAAGGGAATATTCATATGGATATGCCAAAATCGCTCAAAATCACCAAAAAACACACCGAAATCACCTAGCGCACTGAAACCACCTAATCCACCAAAGCCATGATCATTAGCTTGGCAAACGGCGGAGACACTGGTGGCGGAGACACTGATGGCGGTAGCGGCTGACAGCACATGATGTTGGCAAAGGTGACGGCAGAACTAAACGGTAGTGGCGGCAAATCCGATATGTGAGACAACGAAATTTAGTGGTTTGAAGAAAAAAGAGAGAGGGCTTTATGTTTGAAAGAGAGATAACATAGAGAGATGAAAATGGTGAAATAAATTTTGTTAGTGTGATAGTTTTTTATACTCGTTGAGTATTTGAGTTTGCGGTTTACACTTAAATGATGTTTAATGGACCGTTATAAATGGACCACATGAATGCAGCGGTTACAATTTGACTGAATTGATGACAATATCAATGTTAGCAGTTACAAGTTGACTGTATTAAAAAACGTATATAGTGAACAACATTGACTAATATGGTTTGTTACTATCCTAATAAAGTAATCTTTTTTACTTAATTTTTTAAGACTTTTAAAAATAGAATGAGCTAAATGCTTTATAAAGTAGTGAAGATAAAGATAATCCCTCAACCATCATACCACATACTAGTAGAAGCAACATATGCAAAATACAGAAACAACAAGAACATAAATTATGCAAAATTAATGTAATTAGTTGGTGCAACTATTAATTTTTACTAACCACAAGATAGTTAATTATCCAAAATAAGCAAAGATATCAGCAAAAACTTCTTAGGATCGAAACGGATTTTAAAGAGGCTTGCCGTGTAGTAGTCCTTTATAAGAGGAACAATCTTATCAAAAAACCCTTAACCATAATAAGCAAAAATATCAGCAACAACTTCTTCTTTACCATCATCGTCTTCATGTGAAACATATGTTATCTTTATATTAGAATCCATTGGATCCTTCAATAAAACATAATCCATCCTAAGATGCCCATCCCAACCTGAACAAGTACCGACACTGCATGTGGTATCATCATCATCCCCTTCCGAAAAGACTTTGAAGTTCGTATCAACTTCGCCATGGCAAACTTGAAAAAAAGCATCATCCGTCTCTGTACTGGCATAAACTTGAATACTAAACTCCATGAACGAAGATAATAGGACTAACTAGCGAGATTTCGGGTTGCCAAGTCTTACAGGCCAACGATTGGTGATGTCTACCGAATCAGGCCAATCACAGTCAAATAAAGGAACATAACCATGATCTGGTACACTTGTCTTCCCCCACCTGTCCGATCAAAGATTGTACGTATCAAATATTGTAATATGACCAAACATCTTGCCTTGTCTATAGCTCAGATCTCTCGTAATATGGGGATAAACTGACAGCAACTCAATCCAAGTATTTGGAACTTTAGGTGGACCCCTTATGAAATTCAAACAACCACAAATTAAAAACAAAAGAATTACAACCGTATAAAACTGAATTACAATACTTGCCATTAGTTGTGGTGCAATCATATTGCATCATATTCTCTTTTTCTTCTTTCTTAACCTCTACATTTAGTTGACAAGTCATTGTGTGGATATCATTTTGTGGATCTAACATTAGTCATAACGAAATTAAAATAGAATACTCACTTGCGGTTCAATCTTTCTACTTGTACATGAGATTTTGTTAATCCCAATGACGACGCTTGGGGCCATTCTTCACCCAAGAATGAGGATTCCTACACGCACACACACAAAAAAGGTTTAAAACTGGTTATTTTATTGGCATATTTTAACAGTATGTTGAGTTTTAAGGTTGTCTTAATACAGCAAAACCAATTTAAATAAAAAAAACTTAAAACCAAAAAATCCAAAACAAAAGAAATATAATCCCGCATAAACCGAGTAAAAAAATATAGTTGATAATGCATACCGGAGTGATCCTCAAAAGTTGAAAGCCTTTTACCATTACGACTGTAGTTGCCTCGCACATCAATAATTTAGTAGTGTCCGCAACAAAATCAACCTGCCAAAACTTTCAAAGTTACGCTAAATCCCAACAAATATAATCACATCTCTAAAAATCAAATTAATTTTTAGAAAATTATCTTTGGTTTAAGAAACCTGAAATTAAATTCAATACTTCTAGAAAGTAAATTTACCTCGCATAAACGGCAAAAATTCTTGGATAAATCGTAAATGTATTTACACAAGCGATGTGGCATGACAGGTAAACAAGACTCTGGATAACCTAAAAAAGAGAGCTAGACTATTAATAATTAATACTCTGTAATACATTAAGAGGGTGTTTGGCATTGCTTATTTTCTAGGGCTAATTCGGAGCCCAATGATCTTTGTCTAGATTTAAACAAAAATTAGGATAAGTGTTGAAGACCCTCTGAGTAAAGGACTCAGAAGTATTGAAGGACTCATTGGGTGCAAAGCCTCAACGACCAACATGAAACGTATTCAAGTCAATGACATTGTCAAGAAAGTCAAATATTACTTGAAGGCATACTCGTCAGTTGGGATGGATATCAGCTGATATGTAGAAGGAATACACTGAGGTTTTAAGGAAAGTCATAGGTGGCAATACTCTGACTATCTTGTTACCCTTTGAAGAAGAACAAGCTGAGCTTAAGTTGTTCTTTGAAGTTTAGGCGGGAAACATATTAAGTATTTATGGCGGGATAAATATTGGTTTAAGTTAAAGCCTTTACCTTATACTAAGTTGGTAAAAAGTGAACAATTAGCAGAACTATTCACTAAAGTATGGGCGGAATATTTTCAAAAATGGACGTGTATTAAATACCTCGTACGACCTCCACAGGATTCTTGACACGTCGCAACTGCCCCCACTAAGGATGCAACCTCGTATTAGTATGAATAGAGAATGTTGTAAGGAGTAAATGATATCACTTTTATTGTTTTTGTTATTATACTCACTTACTCCTTGTCAAACTTAATCGTTGGTCTGCTGTCTTAATCAGCTGTCTGAATAAGTTCGCTTGTAAACTTGTTTCATTAACAAGTTTACTTGTTCAAAGGGTAACTTACATTGTCATTCAACTTGTAGGATCCATAGCACATTGTAATACTTTGATTCTTATTAATAAAGTATTATACGATTGAAAAGTTATTACTTGTGTTATTTACTATTTGATACATGTTATATTCCATATAGACATTGAATTGGGACTTTTAATTGGTATCAGAGCGGTATTGATTTATAAAACCTTTAAGAAACTGCTCTTTGTTTTAAACAAATCAAGATCGAGCCATGTCTGGAACCGTACCACCTATCCCACCACCAATTGGAACAAATTCTGGCAATATTGGTATCCCTAACCATAATAATTTTGACACAATGCCTATTAATATTGACACTATCAATGCTACAACTACAACCAATGTAGCTCAAAATGCTATTGATGAGAATCTCCCTCAACTTCTTGATTCAAGAAGAGGTTCTCATGTCTCAAATGTTCATGACTTTAACACAAATGATTAAACAAGTTAGAAAGTAAGGTTCTTGGTATTCCTTGATGGTCTTGAACCTTACCTTTTGAAAACTTTGGAAGATAGACCATTTATTCCTTTGTCAACTTTGTCCACTCTTGAAAATCTTTTGCCCAAACGTCCAAATCAATGGTCAAATGCTGAAAGTCGTCTTGCTAATCAAGATAAACGATTAAAAAGTATCATTATATCTTGCTTACCAAATGATGTTATGAAATTTGTCATTAAGTACAAAACAACAAAAGAGATGTGGAATGATCTCATTTTAGCTCATGACGTATCATTTGATATAAGAGATACCAAGATTGTTGCCTTGAGACTCAAGTTCAATGCATTTAAATCACTTGAAGGTGAAAAAGTAAATGGAACTTTTACAAGGCTCAAATGCTTGCTAAATGATCTTGAAAACAATGGAGTTATCATTCCACAAGTTGAACTCAATGCCACGGTTGTTAAGTTGAGCATGAATCAAACTCAGAGAGCCAATAACTCTATCAAAAATGATAGCCTGGCTACTCTAGCCAATAACTCTATCAAAAATGATAGCCTGGCTACTCTGTTTGGCAAATACGACTGTGAAGAAGGGTTGATTGATTAGATCTATGAGTCAGAGACACAAAGATTCACCATTTAGCCCTCAAGCTCAAAATCCTTAATTTCAAACAATCAATTTTAGGACAGTGACTCAGATGTTGAAGAAGATCAGAGAATAAGTAGTGAATTCATGGCTGACTTGAACGTTGAGTACCATGAAAGAGCGTTGTTGGAAAATCATAAAAGGTTCTATAAGAGGTTTGGGAGGGTTGGATCAGCAAGGAAACCCATAGACAAATTCAAAGAAACATGTTTAACTTGTGGGAAACTAGTCATTTCCAAAAGGATTGTCCATCAAACAAAACCTCTACACCCTCTTATCCATCTCCAAACAACTCCTTCAACAAACCTAAACCCTATACACCATCCTTCACTCAAACACCTTCCCAAAATACTGGAAATCATCAAAAAGATTACAAAGGAAAATGCAAGGGACTTAAAGCTGAAATAGCAGTCCTAACTCAGAGGATTAATGATTTATCAAGAGGTAAGAATAAGAAGGGAAAGAGTGATAAGGGAAAGGGTAAAAAAGGGTTGATATTGAGTCATTTGACTAGGATGATGAATCTTTTTCATTAGAGGATGAGGGGACTACCAAGTTTAAGGCATTTATAGCAATAGCTAAAGATGAACCATCTATTAGGAAGGCTGATACAAGATCTGGTTAATTGGTGGAAATTACTATGAAAAAGGTACACAAACTTCTGTCTATGACTGACAGTGATGAAAGAAAACATGTTTTAGACTACACTCATGTTGATCTTCACTGTGTGGAGGATTAGAGAAAAAACTTGGTTAACAAATTTAATGCTCTAAAACAATATCTGTTTGCTCACAAGTCTCAACTGTGTAACCTTAAGAACACTGTGTCCATTAATTACTCTATTCAAAATGAACCATTAGAGTAAATATAGAAAATGAATCTCTGAAAGATGAGATCTCTAACCTCAAAAAGGTCATTGAAAAATGGATCTGTAGCAAAGTCACCCTTGACCAACTCTCTGAGCAAGTGCCTGGTAACATTGTGAAAGCCTTAGGAGGAAGAGGTATGAGAAAAGAGAATAGTTCCTCAAAAGAAGTTATTTTCACTAAGGCTGATGAATCCTCATCTGAGCCAGCTCCTGAGATTGCCTCTAACTCTGAGTTTGAATGCGAGACACATGAACCTTTGCCCCCTCTGCCTAAGCTGACTGAGGCAAAACCCTCTAGTACTTCAAACAGTCTTATATCCTTATCTGACATAACCACCAACATGGCTGAACTAACACTTAATTCTACTACTTCAAAAAGAAGCAAACAAACTTCTGATAAAGTGTCACAGACCTAGGTTGTTAAGAAAAAGGCTAAAACCAAGTTACCTGTTGTCCCTAAATCTTTCCCTAACAAGAAAGTTGATCCTTCCACTGAGCAACTTCTCCTTACACTGATAGAAAAGGTAAAAGGTCTCAAAAAGCAAATTAAGACTTGTTCATGTACCTTTCCATCTGATTCTCAGGCAAGTTGCTTTAAGTCTTTAAAACAAAAGACTTGGTTTGGACCCTGTAAATACTGTAGGTTAAGGAATCATCCCACTAATGATTTCTACTCAAAACCCAAGTGTTCTATATGTGGATCAAATGACCATTTGACCAAACATTACATAGAACAAGCTGCTGTTAAGAAAACTTTGATCAAGCTCAAGGCCCAGTCACCTCTGTACCCCACACCAAAGAAGACACCTAGGATTCCTAAACCCTTTAGTGATTGTAAATATTGTGGATAATAATCACCATTCTGATGACTGTAAATACTACCCTGGGTGTAAATTTTTTAGGAGTATAGCTCATGAAATAGCTGATTCTCTTAAGAATCAACGAAACAACAAGAAACCAAGGATTGCTAACAAGTGATCCACTGAACCCACTGAAGAGGTTTGAATGATATATAATCTATGTGAAAAGTAAGTTCACAAAAGAAACTAATCTATGTGATAATGTTTGTGTAGGATTACCTAAAGAGGTTTGTATGATATCTAGATAGTGATTGTTCTAGACACATGACATAGGTTAAACAATATCTACACAGATATTCAAAGGAGTCTAGTCTTAAAGAGGTATTTGGAGATAAATCTTTAGGTGACATAGAAGGATATGGCTCAGTCAATTGTAATGGAATCACTTTCACTAGGGTTGCTTATGTGAATGGCCTGAAACATAACTTGATCAACATCAGTCAGCTGTGTGATGCCAACTTTAAAGTTCTGTTTACAAAGACTCAGCGAACCATTTTCAACCAAAATGATAAAGTTGTCCTCATTGCTCCCAGAAGAAGAGATGTCTATGTCATTGACATGTCATCATACAATGAAGGAAGTAATACCTGTTTCTTTGCAAAAGCCTCACCAAGTGTTAACTGGCTCTGGCATAAGAGACTTTCTTACCTCAACTTCAAAAACATAAACAACCTTGCAAAACACAACCTTGTCTCTAGACTTCCCTCTCTGACCTTCTTAAAAGACAAAAACTATTTAACTTGTGAGAAAAGGAAGCATCGCAGAGCTACATTCAAAACCAAAAGGTCTTTTTCCATCAACAAGTGCTTACATCTCTTTCACATGGACTTGTTTAGACATGTCAAACCTTAAACCATCAGCCACAACAAATACACCTTGGTTATTGTAGATTAGTACTCAAGGTACACCTATGTATTTTGCCTCAAGAAAAAGAGTGATGCAGCTGACTGTA
Organism: Tanacetum coccineum; assembly: GCA_026074375.1. Lineage (NCBI taxonomy): Eukaryota > Viridiplantae > Streptophyta > Magnoliopsida > Asterales > Asteraceae > Tanacetum > Tanacetum coccineum. Next base: position 14,073 of record BQNB010104412.1, on the reverse strand, counting down.
TCTTGTCTTTTATTAGAAAGATGGAAAACCTCAATGAAGTAAGGGTGAAGGAGCTAAGGAGTGATAATAGAATTGAATTCATAAATCACACACTAGAAGAATTCTATGATAAAAGGGTATATCTCAGAACTTCTCATCTCCTTGCACCCTTGAACAAAATGGTGTAGCTGAAAGAAGAAACCGGACTCTGATAGAAGAAGCTAGAACTATGTTAAATTGTGCTAGTCTCCCTATACAATTTTGGAGAGAAGCTGTCAATACTGCTTGCTATACTCAAAACAGATCCATAATAGTGAAAAGGCATGGGAAAATAGCCTATGAAGTGTTCAGAGGAAGAGCACCTGACATCAGCTACTTCCATGTGTTTGGATGTCCTGTGCACATTCATAATCACAAAGATCATCTAGGAAAGTTTAATGAAAAGGCTAATGATGGATTCTTCCTTTGCTATTCCCCAATGGCTAAAGCATTCAAAGTATTCAATATTTGAAGACAAGAAATGGAAGAAACTTTCATGTTACATTCAGTGAAGATGATAAGGCTATATCTCAGACTAGCACTGAAGGGGATACGGTCAACTTTGATGAAGTCAGCTTCTTCCCTGATGATGAATTCCTTGAACCAAAATGCACAGATACTCAGTACTCTGCCAATACTAAATACTTTCCCTATGTACCAGCTTTTGATCGCCTTTCCATAATCAACTCAACCATCCTTGAAAACATCACTTCCTCTGATTCAACAATTCCTCATGACTCTAAATCTCTGGAAGAACCATAAAAAGACAAAAATAGGAGAGTCTGTTGGGGCGGTCCCTTAAATAGGTCGGCGACCCCCATAAATATCTGACGTCCCCCTAATATATCTGGGACCGCCATTTCCTGATAGGCTATTTTTTAGCTCCTATAAATAGTGGGTCACCTCCAACTATTTTCATAACCTTTTTGCACGAATTTCTTTTAGTTCTTTCTCTCTCTAGATATCACTAAATCTTTCTAAATCTTTGATCATTCAACTTGGTTAATCTTGTTTAAATGTGATCAAATCTTCTATCCTTTCCTCCTTTCCTCAAGTGCAAGAGAGAAACTTTGGTCATCTTCAAGATCCGAAGTTATGTAGTCTAGTTAGTCCATTTGTAACATTTGTTACATATAGATCGAGTCAATATCTTCCAATCTTCAGTAGTGTGTAGATCTAAATGATGTATATATTTGGATGGGTTGATTGTGGGTTGGTTAGTATTTTAGACCTTAAAATACATTGGTGAAGTGGTAGATTGGTTCTAGCTAAGATTAGGACTCGACATCTAGCTTAGTGTCGGAAAATAATGTAAGCGACGTAGTTTATGTGTTCAGGTCATAAAACACAAGGTTTGTTATGTTGGGCCATAAAACATAACTGGTTTGGTTGTACCCGAAGAAGGACTCGACATCTAGCTTAGTGTCGAAAAATAATGTAAGCATTGGTATAAGGTTTTCTCTGCCGAAAGGGAGCTTGTTGATTAGTGAAGTAACTCTCGAGTTGGATACTCAAGGAGTAGAGTAGGGCAAAGAGGAGCTTCGGAACCGAACCACTATAAATCACTGTGTCGGTTTGCATTTTCTTTTACCTTTCGCTTTACTTATTTCTTTACATTTACCGCTTTACTTTTATACTTACATTGTGCTCATGATTGTGTGAATGGTTGTGTAGATCTTGTTAGTTAAGGTTGTGTAGCTCTTTATGCTAAATATTGTGAGTGTAGTTATATTGTTAGAATATGCGTTAGCTATTGTAAACCTATTATCGACACTTCTCATATTGCGTCAAACTTGATCGGGTAATTAATACAAAAGATCTAGTCCGAAAACCTCTTTTGATGGCGGTCCCATAACTCAGGTGGCTCCTTGATATACTTGGCGGCCCCCATATATATATGGGACCGCCGGTAGAAGAATGATGTAATCTTTGATCTTAAAGTTTTTAAATGGAAACGTATTCACCCCCCTTTACGGTTTCCACACTATCATTCAACTGGGTCTAGTCCTACATATTTAATGCGCTGCAACTTCAGTGTTATTTGGACGTAGGCTAAGAGTCCGGGATAACTCTTCATATTGCAATTTATATATCTAGAATCATAGGATCACACATATTGACTTATCTTTGCCTTTAGATTAGTGAGCTTGGTTGAGCCAAAAGGTGATCTTGGTATCAACGAGTACGTTCTTATTCCATTGGTAAGGACTCGGACAGTGGACTACTAGTATATAAAGAGCCGTTAAGCAGCAAGTGAGTAAAGTCTCGATGAGCTAGAGTTTAGTAAGAGCGCCATTACTTAGATCCTAAGATAGATTATAAACAACATAAGGATGCTTTATGCGGATGCGTCTAATTGTGACAGGATTAGCGTGTCTAGGTCTTAGAAAGAAGTATCGCCTAAGTCTAGGAATGATATGCCCTTCGAGATAAGTCAATCATTGCACTAAGTAAACAAACCTATGTTTTATCGAATTATTTATGGTTGACATGTTTTCCTTACATTAGTTCTCGACCGCTTCTCTATCATTTGTTTGTTTTCTTGTGTGTGTTTATTGCTTTACTTGTCATCAAAACCTTAGGTTAGATACACAAAACCGTGCTAGTCTCTCAGGCTGAAACCCCCCCTTTTGCATTAGTTTTAGGTTTAACTTAGATAATTAAAATACTGATAGAATTAGGAGTTATCGCTCTCGCTCTTAGTGATCGACACCCTACTTACCACAAAACTACCACCGACCGGGTACACTGCTCGTTAAAGTGTTGTTTTTAGGTATAGTCGGCATAAAATAAATAGTAAAACTTGATACATAAAATAACACGTACACAACGACACATCACTAGACCTTCTATTTTTTGGGAATAGGAGACCTGCTGGTGGGTTTCCACTTATGTGTGAGATTTTTGGGTTTAATGGCCATACAATTGACAGATGTTTCAAAATTATTGGATATCCTCTTGACTTTGAAAAGAAAATTGGTTCTAATGATAACAATCAAAATGGGCAAAATTTTAATAGGAGATTTGTTAATAATAACTCAGTTGGATCTAGCTCTTCTTCTTCTTCTTCTTTCTTTCTTTGATAAACATATAACAAAATTAATTTCACTAATTAAAGAAAACTCTGAAAATAATGTAAGGTGTACATGCCAATATGGCAGGTACTATTTTTACTAATAGTAATATTTTTATAAGAATTTTGAAAAGTTTTTTTGTAACAACGATCATCTACATACTGCACTTGTTGCAGCAGGACTGATTGTTGATTCTGGTGCTAACCAGCATCTCACATACAGTGATAAGTTTTTAGTTAATGTTATTGATAGTTCTAAGTTTAGAATAAAGGTTTCTCATCCCATTGGGACATAAGCTCTTATTACCAAGGTTGGAAATATGATATTAACTAAGGACATAACACTTTATGATGTGCTTGTTGTACTAGAGTAATGTGTTAGTCTTAGGTCTGTTCATAAGGTTGCTAGAGATAGCAGTTTGATTGTTGCATTTGATGAATCTATTTGCTATGTGTTACCTCAGGATTTGAGGGAAATAAAGTGTTTGATGATTGGTAAACAAAAGGATGGGTTGTACTATTTTAATGAAACTCAAGGTAATAACTTAGTTTTTGAGAAAACTAAATTTTTTTGCAACTTGACTAAAGATCTTTAGAATTGTAGACTTGGTCATCCTGCTAACCAAGATCTAAATGCCTTAAAACATGACATTGTTTTTGAAAAAAACAAATGGAGAAAGTTTTTGTAAAATTTGTCAAAAGGCTAAACAGAGTAGAGAACCTTTTCCCTTAAGTGATCATACATCAACAAGTCTTGTTGATTTGGTTTATCTTGATCTCTGGGATCCATATAAAATGGCTAGTAGAAAGGATTTAAGCAAAGGTAGAGGTGTTTGATTGTATATGTATTTTTTATAATTTGATCAAAAATCAGTTTGATAAAACTGTTAAGATTTTTAGAAGTGATAATAGAACTAAATTTGTTAATCAAAATGTCACTAGATTTTGTGAGGAAAAAGGAATTATACATCAGACATCTTGTGCTTACACACCTCAGGAAAATAGGATTGTAGAAAAGAAACATAGGCATCTGTTAAATGTTTCCTAATCGCTTATGTTTCAGGAGGATTACCTTTGAACTTATGGTCTGAATGTGTTCTAACTGCTACATATTTTATTAACAGATTGCCTACCTTAGTGCTGAATGAAAAAAGTCCTTATGAACTTGTGTTTTCTAAAAAAACCTTCTTTAATTCATTTTAGGAGTTATGGGTGTCTTTGTTTTGCTACTATACTTACCAGTGATGATAAGTTTAGTAGTAGATCAGAGAAGTGTGTTCTTGTTGGCTATTCCAATTCTAAAAAAAGGTACAAGTTATTTAGTCTTGATAGAAAACCATTTATTTTTTAAGAGATGTTAAGTTTTTTGAAAAAGTGTTTCCTTTTAAGGCTGATAATAACTCTGCACCCAATAGTGATGATAATCAGGGTCTGAATCATGTTAACTTTTTTAATGAAGTTTATGTGATTCATCATAGTATATCCAGTGATGACTCTGATAATACTAGTTCACAAAGTGATGGTAGCAACCATCTTCACCCTCGCAATCTAACTATTAACCATGATGAAGATGATTTGGGGAATCTTCATGGTTCTAATAGGCCTGTAGGTGAAGATGTGATGGCTGCAACCTTTGATGAACATAACAGTAGTTTCGAGGATAATAATAACATTCCCAGCCCTATTGGTGCAGAGCAAGTTCATTAGCCTTTGAGAAGGTCTGAGAGAGTTTCAACTTTACCAACAGGATATAATGATTTTGTGATGGCTTCAAAAGTTAAGTATGGCCTTGAAAATTTTGTCAATTATTCTAAGCTAAGACATGGAAATTTTTGTTTTGCAACTGAGTTAAATAAGTCATGAGCCAAAAACTTTTTGGGAAGCTAGTAGTAGTCATCACTGGGTAGATGCAATGAATAAAGAAATAGATGCTTTATATGAAAATAACACTTGGTAAATTACTGAGTTGCCTAGTGATAGGAAGGCCATTGGTAGTAAATGGGTTTATAAGATTAAGTACATGTCTAGTGGTAAGATTGATAGATATAAAGCTAGGCTTTTAGCTAAAGGCTTTAACCAGAAAGAAGGAATTGATTTTGATGCAACCTTCTCCCCTGTTGTAAAAATTATCACTGTTAGATGCTTAATCAATCTAGCTGTGCAATGCAAGTGGCCTTTGTTTAACTTGATATTAATAATGCTTTTCTCTATGGTGACTTGTCTGAAACTGTTTATGTGACTCTTCCTAATGGATATTTTGATAAGAATGATAATAGAGTGTGCAAGCTTAATAAGTCATTATATGGGTTGAAACAAGCACTCAGGCAGTAGAATGCTAAGCTTACTCATGCTCTTATTGAGAATGGGTTCATTCAGAGTAAGAGTGATTATTCGTTGTTTACCAAATCTGATTCTAGTATGTTTCTAGCATTGCTTGTTTATGTAGATGATATTATCATTACTGAAACAGTTTGGTTCATATTGAGGAATTCAAAACTTTTTTGAAAAGTAAATTTCAAATTAAAGATTTGGGAAAGTTGAAATATTTTTTTGGGTATTGAAGTTATTGAAACTGATAAGGGTTTGTGTTTAAGCCAAAGGAAATATTGTCTTGATCTTTTATCTGAATTTGGTTTACTTGCCTATAAGCCTTTTGCTGTTCCTCTTGAACAAAATTTAAAAATTTCTAATGAACCAACATCCAGTGATCTAGTGATTGACAAGATTACTGAGTATCAAGAGATAATTGGAAAACTTATTTACTTAACTCACACTATGCCTAATATTTCTTATGCAGTTTACTGCCTTAGTCAGTTTATGTATAAGCCTCTCAAGTCTCATCTTAAGATTGCTCTTAGGGTTTTGAGATACTTGAAGAGTTCACCTGGAAAAGGTGTTCACATAGTAAAGTATCCCAAGATTTCTCTTGAAACTTTTGTAGATGCTGACTGGGCCAAGTTTCTTGTTACTAGTTTTTTAATGGTTCATTAGTCTCTTGGAATATCAAAAAATAGAATACCCTTTCTAAGTCTACAACTGAAGCTGAATATAGAGCCATGGCTTCAGCTACTTCAGAAACTATTTGGGTCCTAAAAAATTTAAAAGACCTAAACTGGGGAATTTTTTCACCTATTAATCTTTTTTTGTGATAGTCAAGCGGCAATTAAGATTGCTGCTAAGTCTTTCATGAAAGAACAAAACACCTGGAAATTGATTTACCCTTTGGTAGGGATAAAATTTTATCTAGCGTTATTAAAACTCAAAAGATAAGTTCAACTGGCATTTTTACTAAGGGATTGCACAAGCTTCAACATGCGAAGCTTGTATTCAAACTGGGATTATTTAATTGTTTCCAATGTGAGATCAAAGGGAATGTTGAAATAAATGATCTTTGCCTGGAAACAAACTTGAGGGACCCATTATGTCTTTTTGTATTCTTGTTTCAGTGTTGTTTAAGTTGTGAGATTGGTTTGGCAGCTGTGATAAAGTCTATGGGCTAAAGGTGGCTTTTCTCGGATCTTGGATGGAAGCTATGTATAAGCTTGGTCAAGGGTCAAGGGGCTCATTCAGCTTATTATCTTTCTATCTCTAAACTCATATGCTCATACCTCTCTCTAAAGATTTTAACCCTAATTTTAGATATGATCATCTTGATCTTGTACATTCTGATTTAGTTTTGTAATACAACAATTATCAAGTAGATATTAGGTTACATCTGTGTAGCAGTGGTAACCATTGGTGATTTGTGATTGATTTGTAGATTGTTGTTTGTTCTTGAATTAAGATTCAAGAACTGTTTTGGGTTATAATCAAAATCTTTTCAAAAAAACTTTAAAGTTGGGTGGCCTCCCGATATATTAATGAGCTTGTAAATTATAGTATGACTATTTGAATAATTATTTGCACTATTTTATTAACTAAAATACGTTTTTATATGGGTATTTACTGAATCCTCTCTTTTAAATGTTTTGGATTGAAATGCATGACTTATATGTTTGATAAAATATTAGTTGATTGTTTATGACATGAAATATTTTAGACTTGCTTTTTAGACTATATTTGAAATTGTGCTTTGACTATTATTTTGACATATATATATATATATATATATATATATATATATATATAATATATATATATATATATATAATATATATATATATATATATATATATATATATATATATATATATATATATATATATATATATATATATATATTAGAGTTAGGATCAAACTTAGAAGTTTTCTAATAATAAGAAGGATAAGAAGTAACTATACATCTCATATCCGAGATGCACCGACTTAAATTTTAGACCATCTCTATAATCTTAGATGCTTATAACGCATTGTCAACATTAATTACAGCGATGCAATATACATATATTAGATTGCTTTTCAGGATTTCTCTATGTTTTTGTTCCTCTGCACAGTGCTAAAATCATGAAAATCAATTTGCACCATCTACACATCAAATTAACTTTCGAAACTCGAAATGGTTGCAGTCATAATGAATAGAATGCATTCTAATGCAAGCCCGTTGCATCTCTAAAATGTGTGGTTTTAGTCACTTCTCAACCACTTCTTATTTTAATTACTTCTCACTGTATCCCTACTCAAATATATATATATATATATATATATATATATATATATATAAAATAACAATATATATATTATATACTATAATATAAATAAATATACTAGTTTCATAGCCCGCTCGTATGTGCGGGGGCTAGTTTCATATTCTTACTAACGATTTCCTAATTGGACGTAAATAAATTCTATCAATAACGCAAACATACTAACTTAAAACAGACTAAAATTGAAATGTTACCAAATGCATATTAAACTTATTACCCATATTTATTTATGGTCGTGTACATCAATAATAACTTGAGGATCAGATTAGTCAAAGTACAGGAAAGCCACCTGAAATCTGTTTGTCAAACGCAACGCCAGCCTTCTGTGAGAAATACATGTGCCATAATCTCAACAAGTCTTGTGTTAATATAAAACTTGTAAGATTAAGAGTTCATTTTGCTGACAGAATTATAAAACAAAACAATATCTATTTGTTGAGAAAATATGAAAACAAACAAACACTGTTAGAGATTGAGTGACAACATCTGTAGCATCGAAAAACTGACCTGTGTGAATCTCTGTATCTGAAATTAACGGCTTCCATAATATCATATTCTTGTTAACTAATTGTTGTACTTGCTAATTTAACGCTTCCATAATAATACCTTATGTTACAACATATTATTGAGCTATCTTCTGTAGGTTTCATAGTTTAATTATCGCAGCAAAATACAAAAGAGTGACTGGCTATGTTATTATTCATACTAATGAAAAATATAAGTAATCAGTAAACATAAAAAACATACATTGCTACATTAATTGTTTATGGTTAAATCAATTTAAAAACAAAATTGAATGTAATCATCTTCATTGAAGACACTACGATATAACATGTGTAAAATGTAAAAAAAATTGATTTTAATAGACCTTACACATGCAAGAAGATTAAATGTTCGCAAGACTAATGAAAAGTCCTATTTCTACTTACGTGCCCACCTGCTGGTATCTTTGGATCTGTAGATAAATACTCCTCCACCGTCAGATCATCTAACACTAAAATAACATTCACAAATTTCTCATAGTATCATGAGATTTAATGAGCGTTATTGAATACGGAGCTTATTGTTCTAAATTTAATACAGAAGTCGTAACCTTCTGGTTGTCATATATCTACTACACATGAACTGATTAATTCTTCGAACAATATTGGTTAAACGGAGAGCATCTGAGCCAACTTGAGTGCAATAATGTATAATATGCACAAATGATGTCATTTAATTGAACATAACACACATAAAAATCAAAAGAATACCAAAAAGGAAAAACGCGAAAGCAAAGCCAACCCAACAGCCTTTGCATAGTACCCCTCTACAACATCTCGAACTCACACTCGGAAAGAACATTTCAGAAAGCTTGAATCAGATATAGCCAAAACAGTACAGGTTTTGACTTTTTAGTATCAATCGCTAAATGCCGGGGACACGTCAACTTTCAAACTAAGACCATCCAATCCCTTCTTAATCTTGTAACCCTTTTTTTAGTTAATGCTATTATCATATCCACGACTTCTTTAGTCAAGCGCCTCGTTCAATAGCCTCCATCGCTTCTGTCAAACCAAATGAAATCAATATTTATATTAGTTCATATAAGGGGAAGCATCTTAACAACATTTTAAGATAGATGCAGCCAAGTTCTGATTCTCAACCAACATAAATAGAAGATAAAATAATCTATAAATAAATGTGCCTTATAGTTTTGAATATCTCTTCTTTACTAAAATATAATCTCTATAATCAGATATGGCTGTAGTGACCACACAAACCATAAAAAAAGAAGCACTCCCCCTTCCAAACAGTCAATGACCCCAAGCCTTCAAATTTAAATAGCAGAATTAGTAATGCAGAAAATAATAGAAACAGGTGTACGATACATGAAAAGTCCATTATAAAACATACCTTCATCCATTGTATCACCATGAAATTCTAGATCCACAGAAAATACTTTATAGTGACTTACCACCATGTATTTAAAATTGGCATTTTTTTTTGAACGGCAACTTTAAAGTTACGGATTTGTGATGCATAACCGAGATGTGGCCAAACTAAGAACGAAGAAAAGATGCGCTGCATGTGACGAAATTTTGTGGCAATGACCAGATCCAAGTGTGCGTTTCCAGATCGTTACTAATACCTCTATAAAAAAATAAAATGCCATCTACGTTGTCACAAATTTTGGAAACACCATCATTCTCAATGCATATAGATATAAATTAAATTAAATTCAAATGTTTCTGTTACGATACAATTCACAAAGAAGTAAAAGACTGTTTTAGTTTGGTGTGTTTAGAAGCTACTGTTGAACTGTTTACACATAAGGCTTTCATTTGACACGATATTTTCGTGCCAAGACAATATAAAAATCATGTTAGGCTTAGTGTGTCATTACTGTTATATGATCTTTTATGAGCAAGGTATTATGAAGCTTGAAGGGCTTAAATGTAACTTTTCTAAAGTGTAACTTGGCATTATAAAATGAAGATAACTCGCATGGCCGGATTTAAGCATGTGCGGGAGGTGCAACCGCACAGGGCCTCATTTTCTGCGGGGCCTGAGATTTATAAAACTTCAGTATAAGAAAAAATATTTTTGGGAGGAGTTAATCTCGTTAAGGAATGGTCTGAGGTGAAGTATTAAATTCTTATAACATGAATAAAAAAAGCTTAGCAGACCTGCAACTCAGACGGAGGAAGATGACTAGATGAGATGTAAATTTTTGTAGAGAAGATGACCCAAAGCTGTGGGTAATATTATATGTGGGCCCCTGACTTTTCATTTGTCTAACTTATTTTTCTAAAGTTTAGATTTAACCCTTGCTTTTAGAATATATCACTTAGACCCTTGTTCCTTTTGCAACTTTATGGTTCAAAAGCTGTAAAGTAAACTCAAAGCCCATATCTACACACACAAAAAACACACACTATATTTTTGTCTTGTACTTGTAATTAGGGGTGTCAAACGGGTTATCGGGTCGGGTTTGGGGGCTTATCGGGTCGGGTCTATCGGGTTTTGAAAAAATAAAAATTGACCCGCAACCCGACCCTATAAGGTTTCGGGTCTATCGGGTTCGGGTCTATCGGGTTGCGGGTTATCGGGTTAGGTCTATCGGGTTATCGGGTTACATGCTAATCTCATTTCATAATTTTCTTTTTCTTATTAAATATACCACACAACATGAGATCAACTTGAATATTAGATAAAAACAACACTAATATCTCCTTTTACCCAATATATTACGAACAACATATGTATATTACGAATTGGTATTGAATGTTGTAGGCAGTAGGCATGTTATTTGCCTCAAGTATATGAAACCGAGAATAGTAAGTGATGCAAACCATGGTGCACTAGAACCAAAACAAAAGATGCAATTTATAGATGTGACAAACTTTACTTATAAAAAAATGTGAACTGTGACTAAGTAATAGACCATCGCAAAAGATATTCAATTGAAAAGTTACAGACTTTTAATGGTTTTTCTAAGCTTATCGAGTTTATCGGGTCAACCCGATAACCCGATAACAAATTAATTAAGACCCTAACCCGACCCTATAAGGTTATCGGGTTTATCGGGTTGACCCGATAAACCCGATAAGCTAAGTTTGACCCGAATCAACCCGACCCTATAAGACCTTATCGGGTTCGGGTCGGGTCGGGTTGACCCATTTGACACCCCTACTTGTAATATATCTCTTATATATTTTACATAAAAATATACTAGAGGACACTTCACTCCAAAGACGTTGTAATATATGAATTTTACAAATATCGTAAAATGTTTCGAGTATCGGAACATGTTATGAAACTTAATCGCTAGCTACACATAAGAAAGAAGTATAATTTGTCACACCTAAAGAAAAACAATGTTGGAGATTAAAATAAACGTGTGCTATGTAATCGATATTAAAATGCATGACATAATGAAATCATCGTTTACAAATTTTACTTTAATTTTCATCCACGTAAAAGGCCTATTTCAGAGTAATCGCACAGGGCCTCCAAATTTCACGGGACGGCCCTGATAACTCGCTAGGGTTTTCATTCATTTCGGACATGTCATCACCTACCAAAAGCTCTCAGTAAGCTTTTAGGGTTTGATCATCTTGATCATACACTTTGGTTTGTAATCTTTAAAGGGGTTTGTAGTGTGTGTTCTTTGTATTGTTTCTTGATAACATTCATGTTGTGAACAATTATTGTCTTTTGTACTCGTTTGAGGACTTGTCTTTTTTAACAGTATCAATAAATAATCACTAAAAGATGGTTGGTTGAGTGAGTGAGTATTAGATCTATGCCATTTTAACATACATTGCTAGACATTTGTTACTAAATTGTTGATAGTTATATGCCATTTCTTTTTATGCTATACAAAGAAAGTAATTTATAATATAGCAAAGACACAGTATAAATTTGTGTGGATATAGATAATCTACCAAAATCAGGACCAGTTAAGTTAAGTTAGGTTTGATGGGTTTTGTCCTCATACTTTGACTTTATTTATGCAATGCTCATTCTAATTTTTACATAACTACGTACTCATATTATATTTCACTTTCTTTTGCGAATAACAACTAGAGCAAAATATATTATATATACAACTTTTTATTATAAATGTATAGCTTATATTTCATCAAACGATATAAGATTTTGATGAAATATATAATATACAAAAACATATATATACAATGTTATAAGTGAAATTATGGAAATATCTAATATTAAAATTTAAAATACGATATGATGGAATATATAAAAAAAACAAACGTAAGAAAAAACAAAAGATGTAACATCTTGATGTGTTGTTTAGTTCTTAGATAAGGCCCCGCGATTGCCAAACTTTCAACAACATTCATGCATTGATTTGATTTAACTTCATTTTCTTTTGTTTAATGCAATAATTAGTTCATCATCAACAAAAATATTGTACTTATCTAAAACAAAGAAAAAAAGAAGAAAAAAAAGTTTACACAGAAGAACTAGCTAACAATTCATCTCTTGAATGTTCAGAGTCCGTATGCCTGTGTTGCGGTGGTGTTTCTGTGTCCACCACTGGAGCACGGCATAACGGACAATCAAAGTGAGAGTATAACCACATATCAATACATGAAGCATGAAACGAGTGGTTACATCTTGGCAACTTTCTAACCTCTTCACCCTCTTCAAAAACTGATAAACAAACCGAACACTCGATATCATTAACATCTTCAATACCCTTTTTATACCTAAAACTTGACGTTAAACCTATGGTGGAACCACCACGTGAGAGGGTAGAAGGTGTCATGTTGTTGTTTCGAGTTGTAGAGGGTCTCCTGTGACTAGCAAAGAGTTGATTAGCTTCACGTGAACGACGATATTGTGTAGCACACCAACGTACTATTATGAGGTTGTAGATGGCTAGGACGATGGCTCCCGTGGCTACTACCACGAGGCCGTAGTATAGCATGGGCATGTTTGATTTAGTAATACTATGTGACGACTGAGTTGACGGTGATGATACTGGTGGTGGTGATGGTAGTGATTGGGTTAAAGCTTTTGGGAGGTTTATGTCAACCATTTAATATGTGTTGCACGGGTTTTCTAACTAAAGTGTCAAGCTTATATATATGATTATCTACCTTATTTTCCATATTTTTTCTAAGAGAATTTTGTATTTTTCTACACAAAGGGATGTTGAGGTAGCTAGATTGTTCAATCAACTTTTAACAACCAAATGATAAGAAGTAATATTTTACCCATCAAGGACGTTTTTTTAAATCAATACGTTTGTTTCACTTAAAAGAAGTATAATTTTACACTCTTTGATACTTATAACTTATGAGATTTGCTGGTTAAAGTGTAGTTAATAAACACAAACTTTCTAATTAATCAGAAAATGCATTAAATACACGTTAAATGAACTTGTAAATTACTATACTTAAACATGAATGAATTAAAACATTCATTTTATAAATATATTAATTCATGCCCAGTGGGTAGAGGTTAGCAAAATCCATAACATATAACTTACAAGTTATATTAGTTTGTAGCAATGTATATTAATGTAGACAACATTAACTTGTACCACTTAATTATACTATTTTAACGGTTATTCAATTATACAAAACAGTTTAGTAAAAAAAAAAAAATACACCATATAAAAAAACAGAATATATATAGCTGCAAAAAACATGCAACTATATGAATGCATATGCTATGAAAAAAAAAACACGTATATATCTAAACTGAAAGCAATAACGTTATATTAATTAGTTGCATGATCTTGCAAGTCGTGTTTAAAATTTTCCAAAAAAAGACAAGTCAAAACTCACATTTGTCTTCGAATCTATGCACTATAAGGGGGTC
>BQNB010104411.1:1977-23823 GCA_026074375.1 Tanacetum coccineum | reverse complement strand
AAGTCATATCGAAGGTGAATTTGTGTCTACATTTCTAAATTTATGTGTTAAACTTAAAATAAGACACAAATATATTGCTCTTGATATAGAAAAGAATCGTGCCTTAGAAGATTATATCGGCTACTTATCTTTTAGATATTCTTGTAAAGAAAATAAGATAATTTTATGAACTATATGAGTGAGAAGAAAACTATCTTATAAGTATTTACAACTGTGGGGGGTATCTAGCTAAGATATCTGTATATGCTCATAACAGTAGTGCTTATGGTTTCTTTGTATTTGTGGATATACACAAGGATATGATAATGGAATAAAGAAGTGCTTCCTTCTTTGAAAATATATTTCCTTGTTCACAAAGGAAATTGGAAGATCATCTAGAATAAATGATGAAGTTGTCCAAGATCAGAGACAACAGGATGATAATGATCTCCAAGATGAGAGATAAATTCAACCCAAGGAATAATAGGTTGAACCTAGAAGAAGCAAAAAGGCAAAAAGTCGAGAAATCATTTAGACCCAATTTTGTCTCTTTTATGGTAGAAAATGAACCCACGTCTTATCGAGAAGCGGTAACTTCCTCGGAAGGGCAATAATGGAGAGAAGCCATCAAACAGTGGCATCAAAAGTTTGATAACACCATGTTGGAGAGTGGATTTAAAATTAATGAATGCGACAAGTGTGTGTATGTGAAGGACACAAGTAGTGGATATGTAATTTTGTGTTTGTATGTCGATGATATGCTTATCGTTGGCAGTAACGACAAGATGATCAGATCTACTAAAGACATGTTAAAATTAAAGTTTGACATGAAAGATATGGGTTTAGCTGATGTGATCCATGGAATAAAGATCATACGATCTTAGAATGGATTTGTGTTAAGTCAAGCACATTACGTGGACAAAATTCTTAATACTCATAATGCGGGGGATTCCGGCCAAGCTAGAACTCCAATTGACACCAGTATGCATCTATCTAAAAATAGAGGCTTAGGTGTTGCCCAATTAGAGTATTCAAGGATTATTGGCATGTTAATGTACTTGATGACAGGTACCCGACCTGACTTAGCATATGCAGTTAGTAGGCTAAGTAGGTATACGAGTAATCCAAGTTATGCACATTGGAAAGCTATAATGAGGGTACTTCATTATTTGAGATACAGTCGCGATTATAGACTGCATTATGACAGACATCCTGCGGTTATCGAAGGATACAGTGATGCAAATTGGATATCTGACATAAAGGATTCTAGATCGACTAGTGGATATGTGTTTACACTAGGAGGGGCCGCTATATCTTGGAAGTCTTCCAACCCAAAACTGTTATAGCTTAAGTCCACGATGGAATAGAATTGTATTGCGCTAGGATAAAATGCGGAGAAGGGCGGCATGGCTACGTCAAATCGTAGAGGACATACCAAGGTGGCCTAAACCTGGGTTGTTCGGTAACGGCCATTAGTATACATTGTAGATCAGTAAAATCGGCCATGGGAAGAGCTAAAGTTACAATGTAGATGGTCAAATCCAGACATATCTGTCGTCGACATAACTCAATACGACAATACCTCAACTGGAGTCTCTCAAATAGACTATGTGGCGTCAAAGGATAACATCGCGGATCCGTTTACAAAAGGCTTAAGCAGAGAGTTAGTTAGTAAGTCGTGCAAAGGAATGAGACTAAAGCCCTTGAAGGAATGAGTTTCTATGAAGGAAAACCTAACCTAGTTGACTGGAGATCCCAAGATCTAGGTTCATAGGACAAAACTAATCATAGGAAATGTGGGGGGAAGTTCAGTCATGTGGGGGAGTTTAGGGAGTTACTTATTTGTAACCTCCTAGCCCATTTCCTATATCCAGGTGACTTGTTGACGAGGTCAAACGCATATGGCTTTTATGGTCAGGAAGAAAGGAAATCATAAGCATAAAGATTCAAGATGAATCTGAAAGTATATGTTTTTAATGATTCAAGATGAAATCACCTATGTGAGAAAGAAGTGGGGTCGCTTCGAAGGGAATTGTGGGGGCGCAATTCCTAAGAGCTCTTGCAGAACCAGGCTAGTGCTCATGACCATGACGGGCACGACTATGAGGACTTGACAAGGTCAGGGAGAGTCATGTGTGAGTGTGTATTGTCGTCTACATAAACGGGTGTTGAGTTCAAGGACATCGCGTCTACTCAGAAGGCTAGGGCGGACTACAGTGCATCTCACAAGGAAGGTTCAAGGGTACACCTACTTTTCCATATGCAGGACTTAACCGCCAGAAATTTTCCGAATTTTGGTGTGTTTTCGACGTCTCCATTCATGTGGGGGATTGTTGGAAAAATATGGTTTTGCAAAATGATGTTTTGCAAGAACTCTTGGACACAATTTAAATATGTAGATGTTATATGTCCTTTGTTATTAGAGTGGATTTTGTTGTTCTCCTCTGTGAGAGCTGCGTAATAACGAGCCAAAAGTTGTCCTAAGTGGAGTTAAGATGGAAAAGATATCGTGTTCTCAAAAGTGAGGACGTGGATACACAACTTCTTGAAACAAGAATATCCCAACATCGCCAAAGTGTTGAAGTGGGATAGGTTTATAAGGATCCTTTTGTAGTGGACCTCTAAATTCCTTTGTGGGGTTTATGCTCCACGTCTGACTGCGCGGGGGGGGGGGGGGGGTAGGGGTGCAAAAATGGATTTCTGTGGCAAGATGGGTTCGGTATCCACTGTGAACCGCGCGACTCGCCGGACACGAATGCAGCTTCGGGGGTTCGCCTACGCGCTATCTTTTTGCTACCACGTTTTGTCTATAAGGTCAGGTTCAGAATATTCTTGAGGTTCAAATGTTGAATCTATCAACAATTCAAAATCGTGTATAGATAGACCCGGCTGAATTTCAGCAACTATCTTTGGCTTGTTGACCAAGATAGGGTTTACCTATATATTGAACCTTTCTCGTTCATTTTGTGACACAGAAAAAAAAACGAACTCCAAATAACCATACACAGCAGCTTTTGAGCGGTCTTTCCAGCAGCATAGTCGATCAGAAACACTCGTCTTTTCCGGTGATCTTTCAGGCAAGTTGTCGAGTCCGGCTGTACAACAGCTTTGGACGTTGTACCCTGGGAAACAGACGGCGAATCTGTTTTAAGGGAATCGTGTTAAACACGAGCCTCGTTCTTTTACTGCTTTTATTATCTGTTATTATTTCGGTTAATTTACTTGTTAATGCTATTCGATCTACTCTAATAAAAGTATGCAGGTTTCCCAACAGCTATTACCTTTCATGCATTATGATACTAAGCTGAATATTAGACTAAAAATGTTGGTAAATTATGTTACGAGCTAAGTTGGAAGTTGACTCGGTTTTTAGCTAAGTTGTAGCTTGATTTAAGATACTAGTGCGTATATTCAAAAGATTTACTCTACAGTTAATGGTTTCAAGAACGAGTACGTTCTGTATATGGTAAGTAAAGAAAATTGATATCATAGCGTAACCTTAAATTCAATTTTATAGGAACGCTCAGAAGAGCAAATGGAGCCTAGAGTCACACAAGAAGTAAAGTGGCTTGCTCGTAGTCCTAACGCTTAGAAGTGAAAATTTTGTTTCTGTGTTTCCGTAAGTGCTCAATGCTTATTGTTGAACAATTATAGTCAAACTTATTTTTCTTAGACACTTTCGTATATACAAACTACAACCTTGTGACATTTGTGATGCCCTGGGCAAGGTGATCAAAAAATGCCACTATTAAATATTGTAAACAAACGACACACTTTCTTTTGCCTAAAAACAAAATCGCATATCGTCTAGATAAATAATTGAACAACTATATAATCTTTGCATTCAATAATAGATTCTAGTAACTAATGAGAATATTATGTTCACACTTAAACTCGAAGTTAAAGAAAGGGAGTTTTAACCTGTCGTGTCTTTCTATTAAATTATTAGAATAAAGTGTTCTAAGTGTTGTTTGTTTGTTAAGAGGCTTTGAGTCTGAATTTGATTGTCCTTAAATCTAAATCTGTGACAAAAACTCGTAATTCGAATAAAATAATGTGTATAATTAATAAGAACATAAAAAATTATTAAAACATAAAAAACTACTTTATGTATCATGAAAAAGTAGTAAGATCATCTTTCAAGTTAAGATCGTCTTCCAACAATCCAAATTTCGTTACGTAAGAAGTTCAAGTCACTTAATGTATCGAAGTGATGAAACAAAATAAGCACTCTTAATTGTCAAAAAAATCTTAACGATTCACATGTATAATAGAGAAATGAAGTGATCTTATTCAGAAAACAACATAACCTTATTTTTATTATATAAAAAGTTATTAATATCTAACATTTTTAATATTTTATGTTATGATTATTTGGGAATAAAATATTTTTTAAAATATACTTCTACTTTATGAATTATTAATTACCTTTACTGAAGTACTATCTCATGAATTATCTATCTATTATATATAAAGATACAGTCATTTAATTTTAATGCACAAGGACTCATTATGAGGGTGTCCTAGACAAACAGCCATGGGTACACACTCTTGCATACAATCACATAAAGTCATTTAACACAATTGTCCAATTTAATGTGGAGAATACCAAATGTGGCATTATTAACTCCATAACCTTTCGGATTCAGAGGTCAAGCTACTAAAAACTACATGTAACCGCATCATCATCATGATAAAAAGGATCAAACATCTCATATTTTTTAGTTTGACGTTTGAGTCATCTCAATTTGAAAAGTAAGTTTTTTATTTTGATTTTGTTTTTTATGTGTCAATCAAAATTTAATTTTTGTCCTTTAATTTTATATTGGTAAGTTTTTATAGTTGATTTTGAGGGTTTTTTCTTTCTAGATCTATATATATATTCCAAGTGATAAAGTTTTTTTATAGATCAATATTTTTTACTTTCCAGATATGAGTTTTTATAACACTTTGGACACCGTCGTTGTCGCTGGAATCTACTGTTGCTTCTGCCTGAATCTGCCCCGCTGCTACCATTGGAATTGCTCCTATCGCAGGTAAATGTAAGGTTTCGTACTGCTAAATTTTGCTTAAAATATTTTTTGGTAATATGTTAATTTTTATTGTGTTACAGTTTGAAGTGGTTTTGGATAGTTGTTTTGTGAGGTAGGCACTAACCCTAATTTTTATCCAATATAGACTTAATTTTTATTACACCAAAGATAGTGGTAACTAACAAGCACTTGACTGCAAAATGTGTGCCCAGATACAAGTTCATAGATCAGTGAATACTACCGGCTAAATTCCATCTAGGTCCATTTTCAAAGGAATTCTTCGTTGGTTTCATTCTAAATTAACGAGTCTCAGTGAATTCGTGTTATTGTATTTTAAGAACTCCGGTTAATTTGATTATGTAGAAAGTTAGATCATATGTAACACAATTGTGTTTTTATGTCATTCAAAAAGGCACACAGCTATCTGTATAGACATGCCACAATGACATACATTACTACCTTTGCTTATTTAAGGAAAAAGACCAACCATAAGATAAACAGATAAATTACCAGTGTCGCTGTTCATTCCTTGAGGTATCTGCTTAATGTATTAAACTTGACGGGTCGCCTGTATATTTTTCTCTAATCATGGAAATGGCTAATTGCAGGTGTCCCGACTAATGATGCTTTTGCTGATATTCCCATGTGTTCTAATTTTCAGTCGCTCCCAACTGATTAAAAACAGGATGTTTTATGGATTCATTGGTTCTGTTTAGAAAGAGCTTGATGGAAGGATGCAGGAACAATGTACCAAATAGGGGCGTTGACTACAAGGTATGGTATTTTCTTCTGTCTTTTAACCATATGCATGATAATCTGTTAATGTTACTAAGGAATTACAAGATTGGATTATAAAGATTTGGCATTTATGTAACGAAGCGGTGATGACATCAAATAACGTCTATTTTATAGCATCATTTATCCCATGTTATTAACCATTTTGTATGAGTTATTGCAAAAGAATTGTTACTAAATCGTTTGATATTTGAGAATTGTAGTAATTATGAAGTAATTGGTGAAAGTTAGCAAAAGGCGCGCATTCCGGAGCTTAAATGAACATATTTTGAAGATTACTATTTTGAAGACCAATACGCCGTATCCATCAAAGAAGATCAGGTTATCATCAACTGAGAGTAAGGAATGAAGATATTCCCAAGACTGCTTTCAGAACAAGGTACGGACACTATAAATTTCAAGTGATGCCTTTTGGTTTAACTAGGCACCTGCTGTACATGGATCTCTTGAATCGTTGTTTGTGTGCAAACTCATAATTGGATAAATTGTGAGAGTGTTCATCGATGTATATTCTACATCTACTTCTCGTAACAAAGAGAACACGCAGACAATCTGGGAATATTTTGGAATTAACAGAAAGAGGAATTGTATGCCATATTCTCCAACGTGGGATGTTTGATCAGTACCGTTTGCAATTTAATGTTCATTATTCTTGTCTGATTTTGGAAAAATTATACCGCCTGAAACATCTTACTTACACGTTTTGATATCATGTTTTATGCTTAAGTAGGATGATTTAATAATCATCTTTGAAATGAATTTTAGGACGCTTCTTATTTAATTAAGGAAATTATAAACAATCCGAAATATAATTTATTAATTCTCAGTTACAAGGATTGGGACCGCCGCTATTTTTAAATGACAAATTATCAATGACGTGAACTTAGTGTATGGCATTCGTACAAACAATTCTCTTTCAATCCATGTTGTACAAATAATTTTTTTTTTCGAATCATTTGTCATTATCATTATTCCCAATCATACAAATAAGGTTTCTAGATTCTTCGATTTGTAATTTTGTTCACTCGTATTATTTACAAAAAATCACTCCATCTTGCAACTAAATCTCGGGTCGAGATTTCTTATACGGATGGGAGGACTAAAACAACGCAATTTTCTCATATAAATATCATTCTATTAAATTTAAATGCAATGTAATATCCATCTATTAAATTATATACCACCTTTTTACAGGGAAATTTTTGCTTTATCTCATTATTTGCAACGTAACTTGCATCTTAAGTAACCTAGCTCACACAAACCTCTACCATTTCGCTTCTTATCTTTTGTTTATATCATGTAAACATCCTAATATGTTAAGTCTATATCTTAATATCTTTTTAACAAGTACATTATCCATTTAACGTACTTTTCAAAATGTTATATCAAAACAAGCACTAAAAGTTAACATTTATTTCAAAACCCTAATTATATGTAATGTATACATATAAAATGAATGTGTAAGCCTTCAAGCATGTGTACAAGTGTACAATGCACAAATTTGAAATATAATTTCCCTCTAAGTCAATGTACAACTTATTTAAGCCCAATTGTATAAGGTCAATAATTGCAAGAAAGTAATAACTTGGTTACTTTTTACCCCCTAAATCACTTTGGTTTCTTACTACCACTTTAGCACAAGGTACAAGCACTTAATACATGATTCCTAAACCCTAAACATAAACCCTAAATCATCCTAAAACTCTAATCTAAAACCCTAAACCATAAACGAAACCCTAAAAACCCTTTATTTCAGTTTAACCTAAACTACGCCTAAACTTACTCCTAAACCCTAAACCTAATCCTAACCACTAACCTTATCCTAAATCCCTATCTATCCTTATCCTAACTCCTAACTCAATATCTAAACTAAAAACCCTAAAACCTGAAATCCTTAAACTCACACCGTCCACCCTTAATTTCTTTAAAACCATTTCAAGACTCAAGCTAGCACCCTAACACCACCATGACCTCACTACCATGTCACCATACATTGCAAGCAGCTCCATCACCACCTTGTAAGCTTCTTGTCACCTCCTTGTCACCTACTAGCTACCCTTGTTCACCAAGCAAACCACCTCATCACTTCTAGTCCATTCGCACCCTTACACCTCTCTAAGCTACATTCCTAGCCTTCCTTACTCACCCTCTACAGCCCTTGATCCCCACTCCAAGAATACTTAGCCACCAAGTTAGGAAACTTGGGCACCAAGTTGGTTTCACCCCTATATAAGCCGAACACCCACACCCTTTCATTTCATCCTTCAAACTCAAACACACACACTCAAATGAAGTTCTAGCCATTCCCTAGCAGTAGTAGAAGATTAAGAGAAGCCTCAAGAGTCCCTAAGATCATAATTGAAGCCAAGAATCAAAAGAAAGAAGCCCTTGAACCCATTTCTAGGCGTACGAACCCAAATAAGCTCATACGACCCATTTAAGCTCAAGTAAGCTCAAATCTTGTTCAATAAGCTCATTTTCTGTTTTAGAACTTTAATAAGCTTCCTTATGATCCTATATAAACTCTTGTTTGATCCCTTGAACCCATAAACCATGCGTGTTTTTTATTAAAACCACTAAAACGACCATTTTAATTTTCTAGTACTGAATCCTTATTATTAAAACTTTTATTATGTTAGGAACATCTTATTTAGCTTTTTCTTATAAGTTAACCTGAAAAATATCATTTGATCCTAAAAAATAAGCTTCATGGCTTTTTTGGACTTGTTTGCAATAATATTTTACATGCTAGAGGGTATATATCGTATTTCTAAATTTAAACGAAAGGGACTGAAAATTTCATTATTCTAAGTTATACTATAGGACTATCTGTACTAGTTTTCAAAGTTAATGTTTAATATATTATACTTATTATATAATAGGACTAAACTTGTAAAAGTTTAGAAATCAAGTATATATTCATTTGTTAAAAACTTCAAACATATAATAATTATTATATTAAATTATAAAAATATATATTAATATTATAAGGCTCGATTTTATTAAACCCCGGACTCATTTATGTTATTAAATCATCGATCGACTCATTATTAAAACAGTTACGTTTCTATATTTAACGTAATTTATCATTGACTAACTTTTTGAAGAAACTTAAAATTTATCGTATCACTGTTACTAGGGTCATTTTATGTGAGGGTTCCATTTGGGTATTTGTGTTTGACGAGTTTACTGGTGTTTACGATTTAAAGTGTCCTGATCATCAAACGTATACTCGTTGGCATCTGGAAATTGATAGCTCCGAACAATGATACAATATTTCCAAAATAATAAATCAAAGTATTACGTTTAAACTTTATGAGTTTTGAAAACTTAAACCATCACTCAAAGACTTGATATTACCCTAGGTTGCGTGATTTGGCCGTTTCTTTTAATGATATACTTTGGCCATCAATCAGATTTCCCTGTTAAGGTGAGTTCATAGCCTCGCGTTTTAAATCTTCTAATGTTTCATAAACCCGCGAGGGGGATATGTGCTAAATTGTTTAATATACACAAGTACTTAAAACCAATATTGTGAGTTCATAGACTCGCATTTTAAATCTTTTGAATACTTTATAAACCCGTGAGGGGTTAATGCTTAAACCATGATGCAATGTGTTTTTCTCAACGGTATTGCTATCCAGATTTTATTATAGCTAAGTACCTTCCACTACCAATATTTCTTAATCATGAACCATTAGTCACTTGCGAGTGAACGCGAATATTGTTGTGGATAGATCTATCGGGGGTTGTTGACGACTCTCGGATGGTGTTGCCTATACTTTTAAAGGTACCATAGCACTATATTTGGACTTAATGGGTACTTGGCAAGTTATCTTTCCACAGGGAAAATTTGGTTCCTCAACCAATGTCACTACGGTGATTTCCATGTTAACGTATTGATGTCATGAGCTTAGGGCAATAATACTGTTTTTCCATGATAATTGTATATGCAATTATTACAAACTATGGGTGTATAACAACGTAGCCCACTATGACTTGTATTCAAACTATTTATCATAAACCTATGAATTTCACTCAACCATTGTGTTGATATTTTTAGCATGTTTATCTCAGGTAATTGAGCAACTTATGGCACGGAGTGGCACGGACTTGAAGATGGCTAAATTGTTATCATTCAAACTTTATGTTTCTAGATTTTGGGACCTCTTTTTGTAAAAACTCTGATGAATAAATAAATGATAACAAAATTTTCCAAAACGTCTCTTTATGAGTCGTTTTCTATGATTATGTCTATTGATCCATGAAGTAATACCTCAAATTAGCTTTCGCTGCTATATTTGTTAAAATAGGGGTGTTACATTGTATAATTCAAGTGGGGGGATGGAATTAGAATGTTTACTTGTCTTAATTTTCACATTAAAATGCTTAAATTATGCTCAAATTTTAAAAAAAATTCAAGCATACATTTGTGAAATTACTTGATACATAACCCGCACACAATAACTGTTGTTAGATATTGTGAGGATTTAACCTTTACGTTTCTAAATGTTTACCCAAATTCATGTGCCTATGATGTTGTAGACTTTAAAACTTGGCTTGGTATATCACTCGAGACCACAATAATAAGTATTATGGATTTAATTGGAGTAACTTGTTTAAATTGGTAAATCTTAGGATCACGCCCAAATCGCCTTTACATGTTGCTTATTAACTAACTACACCGGTTAGTTAACCTCCCGTTTAAACCTTTTTTCCACTCTCATCTTTGAAGTGAAGATTCACTAGAACAACCCGTAGAGCCAATCCTTTAGGAATTACACCAACTATTTGTTTCATTACACCCTTACACCTTAACCTACCCTGTTAGATTAAGTTTAATTTACAGTTGCTAGTTGCTTAAAAGTGTAAAGTTTGTATTTCCTAAGTCTTGTGTCTATTTTGGTACAGTTGGAAGAAATTTGCACATCGCAAATGGGAATGTATATTTATAGTCAAAACTCATGTGATCTTACTACCGTCACAATTAATGGTGAATCCGAAGAACGAAGGAACTATCGAAGAAATTATCCGGAATTATTATAATCGTGAAGATGGTGAAACTACACAGGGATTTGAAGTATAGATTGTTTAAAAAAAATCAAAAAAATTAGAAAAATTACAACAAAAATGAGAAGGAAAGTTTGAAGATAATCGTTTCGCAACTACCGAAGGAATTTCACGAAGGATCGATTATTCGTTGATACGTCTAAAAATCAACGATGTAAAGTATTGTAGAAAGTTGAAGATATTGCCACTTACCTTGTAGAGTATGTAAAGTTTGGGATGATTGGGAAGTTGACCGTTACGGGAACGCCAACTTAGGTTGTTGTTTTTTATCGATGATCAAGACGTTGTAAATAGTCGTGTCTTTATCATGGTAATGGTCGGGAAAAGTGTCTAGCAACTTGTACTTTAGGCTTAATCTATTTGTTTCTTGATTTTTATTTAACAACAATTTACTTCCCTCTCACCTGATGATTAGCCGCTGGTTTTACGCGAATGAGGATTTATACGAACATGCATGTCTATTCCATCGTTACGGCCATGTATACATGTCTCTTACCTCGTTGGTTTACGACTTTTGGTGAAAGTTAGAAGGTACCTACCCTATATTATTCTTCATCCTAACAGTTGGTTAAACTCGAATGAGGATGTGATCGAACATACATGTCTATTCTGTCGTTACGACAATGTATGTGTGCTTCAGCTGCCTTGTTGGAGTGGTACTTCTGGTGAAAGATTTTAGAATGATCAAGCGTAAGCCTTTCCATACAAAAACCCATATTTACCTTTATAAACTTATTACTCCTTAGCTTTAGCGGTGGAGATTTTTCGCATTCATTATTGAATCCCTCTCTAACATGGTGTGGGCAAACTTTTGATCCACTATTTGGGAGCTTGCTTAAGCCATAACAACACCTTAACAAGTCTACAAACCTTGCCCTCTTGTCCAGGAGCTATGAAACCCTCAGGTTGGTTCATATATATTTCTTCTTCTAAATCTCCGTTTAGAAAAGCCGTTTTCACATCCATTTGGTGAATTTCCAAATTTCTTAATGCGGCAATAGCAATTATCATTCTAATCGAGGTTATTCGCGTAACCGGCGAATAAGTATCAAAGTAGTCTAGACCTTCACGTTGTCTAAACCCTTGGATTACCAATCTTGCTTTATATTTGTCAACGGTGCCATCAGCTTTCATCTTCTTCTTAAAGATCCATTTATAGCCTACTGGTTTACAACCAGGAGGTAAATCCACGAGCTCCACGTATGGTTTTTGTTAAAATAGATTCATTTCACTTTTGATGGCTTCTCTAGCATTGTTGCCCTTCTGAGGAAGTTACCGCTTCCGTAAGACGTGGGTTCATTTTCTACCATAAAAGAAACAAAATCGGGTCCAAACGATTTCTCGTTTCTTGCCCTTTTGCTTCTTCTTGGTTCTACTTCTTCTTCCTCGGTTTGATCTTGTCTCTCATCTTGGAGATCATTATCATCTCTTTGTCTCTTATCTTGGACAACTTTGTCATCTAATCTAGATGAGCTTCCAGTTTCCTTTGATAAACAAGGAAATATATTTTCAAAGAAAGAAGCATTCCTAGATTCCATTATTTATTCTTTTGGATATCCGGATTTTTTTATTCATGCACAATGAAACGATAAGCAGTGTTTTTCTTAGCATATCCAATGAATATACAATCCACAATTATTAGGTCCTTACTTTTGGCCTTTGGGAGTGCACAGCTACCTCTAAACAACCCCACACTCGTAAGTATTGATATGATGGTTTTCTTCCCATCCATAATTCATAAGGGGTCTCTTCCTTTTCTTTACGAGGTATCTTATTTAAAAAGATAATGTAAGCCGCAGAATGCTTCCCCCCACATGTCCTGACTCATACCAGAACTAATCAACATGGCAGTAACCATTTCTTTCAAGGTACGGTTCTTCCTTTCAGCAATACCGTTTTGCTGAGGTGAATAGGGAGCAGTGAACTCGTGTCTAATTCCCATGTTTCCGCATAAGCTTCGCGAATGGAGCACATATTCACCTCCGCTATCACTTCGTACGAACCGTTGATTTTCTTACCAATGTTGATTCGCAACTTC
Source organism: Tanacetum coccineum (assembly GCA_026074375.1). Classification (NCBI taxonomy): domain Eukaryota; kingdom Viridiplantae; phylum Streptophyta; class Magnoliopsida; order Asterales; family Asteraceae; genus Tanacetum; species Tanacetum coccineum. The sequence goes on along the minus strand of BQNB010104411.1, from coordinate 10,908 downwards.
GGTTTTGTATGAACACAACATGTCTATAGCTTCATCTTTACTTTTCAACAAGTAAACATAGCAATACTTGGTACAATCATCAATAAACGTGATAAAGTACTTATTGCCACCCTTCGTGGGTAGTGATTTCAGATCACATATGTCTGTGTGTATCATATCAAGTGGTTCGGTTGTTCGCTTAACCGATTTGAAAGAAGTTCTTGTAAGTTTGGCTTCAACACAAGTTTCACATTTGTATTTAGAATACAAATGAAAGTTTGGTTATGCTATTTAAATTTAATCACACACGCATCGAATTAAAATTTACATGTCCAAGACGACCATGCCACACATTAGAAGACTCAATCAAGTAAGCAGAAGAGTTCATTTTATTGATATCATTCTTGACCACCATTACATTGAGTTTAAACATAGCATTCACTGCATAGCCCTTACCAACATACATTTGATTCTTAGACAAAACAAACTTATCAGACTCAAAGACTAAACGAAAACCAAAACTTGTTTTAACAGCCAACCGGACCACAAAGATTCTGCGAATACTCCGACATACAAGACAGTAGTCAACATGAGCTCTTTCTCGGATGTCTCTTCAAAATAACATCTCCCTTACAACCTTGATATCACAGTTGCAGAGTGCCCATAATACAGCTATAGTCCATTGTTCCAACCGTCTGAAAGAGTGAAACATACTCTTATCAGCACACACATGACGAGTTGCCCCAGTATCAATCCACCAACCACTGTTGTTAGTACCTACCAGGTTAACCTCAGAGATCATGGCACACATGTCAGACACCATCGCAATCATGTCCACATTCTCATCCACCATATTTGCCTGACGTGGATTCACCCGCTTCGGCATCTTGCAATTAGCAGCACGGTGACCTGGTTGGTCACAGTTGTAGCAAGTCCCCTGGAACTTTTGTTTCACAATCCCAGCTTTAGGAGCAAGGTACTCAGACTTCCCTTTGCCCTTCTTGTCATTCTTCTTTTTGTCTTTCTTATTTCCCTTGGAATTAAACCTTGAAGATGACCCAGCATGCTCAACCATATTAGCCTTGGCAGAATCAGGTGTATAAGTGTCTTTCTGAGCCAGCTTGTTGTCCTCTTCAATACGAAGACGAACTACCAAGTCTTCAACACTCACAAAATATTATACTAAAATGATGTTTAGAAAGAACAAAATAATTAATTGTTGTGTTTATTAGTATAGGGTAGTAGAATTTCCAGTTTGTCAAGTTCAATGTATCATTCTGCACCCTTAAAAGTTCAGGGTACTAAATGATTCACTTTGGCAAGTTCAGGGTACTAATATGTGTTTTGGCTTATTTCTATTATTTAAAAGTCTCTTTTACAAAGGCTAGAGCTTATATAATTTTTCCAAACCCACTCACAATACCCAAGAGGATTTGAAAGCATAGTATTAACATGTAGACATACAATCCATGTTTACAATGGTATATATGATTAGAAGGTTTTCACTCATTCATCTATGTGGGACTAAAAGTTCAAATAATTTCATCAAAAAATAATAAGTTTCTATTTCACTAATAGGATGATACACTTTATACTCCTATTATCTACAATAAAACTTCGTTTACAACATTAAGTAACTAGTCCAATTCACACCGGATAAAATATTGGTGATAAAGATTATCTGGTTATACAAACACGTATATCGATGAACATGGTCCTGATAAGGAACACACCGAAAGCCGTTGGTTCCCCTTTGGTGGTTGATGACCTTCGGTTAGGCCCTGATAACGATAACTAAATTTTGATGACACTAAGGATTTTTAGATGACTCGATGTAAGAGAGTTAACAAGTGTGTTTAGTGTCTAGTCGGTCGTTGAGTGAGTGAGTTGTTATTATAAATTCTTCGACCGCAATTTTACATATTCTTCAATGTAACGTAAATTGGTCTAAGACTTAACAAGATAATGTGTTTATCTTTTGATACTAGAAGATTAGTTGAAATGTGAGTCTTTTTAGCATAAACTCGATAATTGATTATAAATTTGGGATCTTGTACCCACCATGTTGCCACTCAATAATCAAGTTTTTTGGTTTTCGTTATAAGCATAATGGCGAATTGGCGATAGCTGTTGGGAAACCTGCACATTTTATTAACGTAAATCGAATAACAGTAATACGCAATTAACAGAAAATAATTAAAATAGTAAACGACGAACAAGGCTCGTGTTTAACACGATTCCCTTAAAACAGATTCGCCGTCTGTTTCCCAGGGTACAACGTCCAAAGCTGTTGTACAGCCGGACTAGACAACTTGCCTGAAAGATTACGGAAAAAGGACGAGTGTTTCTGACCGAAGGAACTGCTGGAAAGGCTACTCAAGACGTTGCTGTTATGGTTTAATTGGAGTTCGTTTTCTGTGTTTTAAAACCGAATGAGAAAGTCTGCTTATGTAGGCAAAAAGATAGGCGCGTAGGCGAACCACCGGAGCTGCATTCGTGTCCGCAGGTCGGGCGGGCTCGCATAAGTTCAGTGGAACCGAACCCATCTTGGCCCAGAAACCCATTTTTTGCACCCCCTCCCCACGCGTAGGCGTGGGAGCATAAACCCCACAAAAGAATTTAGAGGTCACTTTAAAAGGTTCCTTATAAACCCATTCCCACTTTACACTTTGGGCGATGTGGGATAGTTCTTGTTTCCCAGATTTTGTGTTCTATGTGCCTCACTTTGAGACACGATATCTCATTCATCTTAACTCCACTTTGGACATACTTTAGCTCGTTGCGAAGCTCTCTTCACTTGTTAATGGAGCTTTTCTCTCTTGTGTGTTTTTCCTTATTATTCTAGTCGTCTCTTGGAATAGTTGAGATTGCCATCTATTTATACACATTCATATGCATATGGTGTAATGGTGCAATCAATGTCAATTAATGCCTTAATAATGATTCATTAATTTTCTGTTATAAACCTTTGAGTCAAATAATAACCGCCAATTAAATTGTCAATTAATGACCCATTAATTTACAGTTATAAACCTTTGAAACAAATAATAACAGCCAATTCAATTGTCAATTAAGGACACATTAATTTGCAGTTACCAAACGAGCTCGTAAATAATACGTCAAGTTAAATCATGCATTTCACCCAAAAAAGTACGTAAAACGGTAAAAAGGGGTCTGTGATTACTCACATTAACAATTAAGGAGTGAGTACAAGAAGCGGGTACAACAAGTATACGACAATGATCACTAAGGCAACCCGAGAACGTAGACCTCACAAGACGCTACCAATGATCCTTGCAATCTCAAAGCTAGTTGTGTTGCAAATTTCGGTAAAAAGGGGTCTGTGATTACTCACATTAACACCCAAAAATTTCGGCAAAATTTCTGCGGTTAAGTCCTGCATAGGATAGGTAGGTGTGACCCTTTGAACCTTCCCTTGTGAGATGCACTTAGTCTCCTAGGTCTGAGTAGACGCGATGTCCTTGAACTCAACACCCGTTTATGTAGACGACAATACATACTCACACAGGACTCTTCCTGACCTAGTCAAGTCCTCATAGTCGTGCCCGTCATGGTCATGAGCACTAGCCTGGTTCTGCAAGAGCTCTTAGGAATTGCGCCCCCACAATTCCCTTCGAAGCGACCCCACTTCTCTCTCACATAGGTGATTTCATCTTGAATCATTAGAAACATATACTTTCAGATTTCATCTTGAATCTTTATGCTTTATGATTTCATCCTGAACCATTAAAGCCATATGTTTGACCTCTCAACAAGTCACTTTTTTTATAGGAATGGGCTAGGAGGTTACAAGATAAGTAACTCCCCCACATTGACGTGACTTCCCCCACATTTCTATGATTAGGTTGTCCTATTGAACCTAGATCTTGGGATCTCCAGTCAACTAGGTTAGGTTTTCCTTCATAGAAACTCATTCCTTCAAGGGCTTTAGTCCCATTCCTTTAGACGACTTACTAACTAACTCTCTGCTTAAGCCTTTTGTAAACGGATCCGCGATGTTATCCTTTGACGCCACATAGTCAATTGAGATAACTCCAGTTGAGAGTAGTTGTCGTATCGAGTTATGTCGACGACGGATATGTCTGGACTTTCCATTATACATTGTACTTTTAGCTCTTCCCATGGCCGATTTACTGTCACAATGTATACTAATGGCCGTTACCGGTTTAGGCCACCTTGGTATGTCCTCTACGAATTGACGTAGCCATTCCGCCTCTTCTCCGCATTTATCTAGCGCGATAAATTCTGATTCCATCGTGGACTTAGCTATAACAGTTTGCTTGGAAGACTTCCAAGATATAGCGGCCCCTCCTAGTGTAAACACATATCCACTAGTCGATCTAGAATCCTTTATGTCAGATATCCAATTTGCATCACTGTATCCCTCGATAACAGCAGGATGTCTGTCATAATGCAGTCCATAATCACGACTGTATCTCAAATAATGAAGTACCCTCGTTATAGCTTTCCAATGTGCATAACTTGGATTACTCGTATACCTACTTAGCCTACTAACTGCATATGCTAAGTCAGGTCGGGTACCTGTCATCAAGTACATTAACATGCCAATAATCCTTGAATACTCTAATTGGGCAACACCTAAGCCTCTATTTTTAGATAGATGCATACTGGTGTCAATTGGAGTTCTAGCTTGGCCGGAATCCCCCGCATTATGAGTATTAAGAATTTTGTCCACGTAATGTGCTTGACTTAACACAAGTCCATTATGAGTTCGTATGATCTTTATTCCAAGGATCACATCAGCCAAACCCATATCTTTCATGTCAAACTTTGATTTCAACATGTTTTTAGTAGATTTGATCATCTTGTCGTTACTGTCAATGATAAGCATATCATCAACATATAAACACAAGATTACATATCTACTACTTGTGTCTTTTACATAAACACACTTGTCGCATTCATTAATTTTGAATTCACTCTTTAACATGGTGTGGTCAAACTTTTGATGCCATTGTTTGGGAGCTTGCTTTAAGCTATATAATGACTTAACAAGTCTACAAACTTTGCTCTCTTATCCAGGAGCTATGAAACCCTCATGTTGGTTCATATATATTTCTTCTTCTAAATCTCCATTTAGAAATGCCGTTTTCACATCCATTTGGTGAACTTCTAAATTTCTTAATGCGACAATAGCAAGTACCATTCTAATCGAGGTTATTCGCGTAACAGGCGAATAAGAATCAAAGTAATCTAGACCTTCACGTTGTCTATATCCTTTGATTACCAATCTTGCTTTGTACTTATCAATAGTGCCATCGACTTTCATCTTCTTTTTGAAGATCTATTTATAGCCTAGTGGTTTATAACCAGGAGGTAAATCCACGAGCTCCCACGTATGATTTTGTAAAATAGAATCTATTTCACTTTTAATGGCTTCTTTCCATTGATGCCCTTCCGAGGAAGTTACCGCTTCTCGGTAAGACGTGGGTTCATTTTCTACCATAAAAGAAACAAAATCGGGTCCAAATGATTTCTCGGTTCTTGCCCTTTTACTTCTTCGCGGTTCAACCTCTTCTTCCTCGAGTTGATCTTGTTTCTCATCATGGAGATCATTATCATCTTGTTGTCTCTTATCTTGGACAACTTCATCATCTAATCTAGATGAGCTTCCAGTTTCCTTCGATAAACAAGGAAATATATTTTCAAAGAAGGAAGCATTCCTTGATTCTATTACTGCATTCTTTTGTTTATCCGGATTTTTCGAGTCATGTACAATGAAATGATAAGCACTGCTATTCTTAGCATATCCAATGAATATACAATCCACAGATTTAGGTCCAATCTTTTGGGCCTTGGGTGTCGGCACAGCTAGCTGAAGAATTCATTTTATTGATATTATTCATAACCACCATTACATTGAGTTTAAACATACCATTTAGGGCATATCCCTTACCAACAAACATTTTATTCTTAGAAAGAACAAACTTATCAGACTCAAAACAAGACGAAAACCAAACTTGTTCAACAGCCAACCGGACATAAAATTCTTGCGAATCTCCAAAACATACAAGACATTAGTCAACTTGAGCTCTTTCTCGAATGTCATTTTCAGAATAACATCTCCTTCGCCCTTGATATCAGCAGTTGTAGAGTTGCCCATGTACAACTTCTCTCCATTATCAACCGCTCTAAAAGAGTGAAATGTACTCTTGTCAGCACATACATGATGGGTTGCCCCAGTATCAACCCACTAACCACTGTTGTTAGAACCTACCAGGTTAACTTTAGAGATCATAGCAATGACGTCAGACACCATAGCAATCATGTCCATATTATCATTCACCATATTGGCCTGGCGTGGATTCACCCGCTTCGGCATCTTGCAATTAGCAGCATGGTGACCTGGCTGGTCACAGTTGTAGCAAGTCCCTTGGAACTTCTGTTTCACAATTCCAGCTTTAGGAGCAAGGTACTCAGCCTTCCCTTTGCCCTTCTTGTCATTCTTCTTTTTGCCTTTTCCTTTTGCCTTAGAATTGGACTTTAAAGATGATCCAACATGCTCAACCATATTAGCCTTGGCAAAATCAGGTGTATAAGTTTTTTTTGAGCCAGCTTGTTGTCCTATTTAATACGATGACGAACAATCAAGTCTTTAACACTCGTCTCTTTTCGCTTATGCTTCAAGTAGTTTTTAAAATCTACCCAGCTTGGAGGTAACTTTTCAATAATAGCAGCAACTTGAAAAGCTTCACTCACAGTCATTCCCCCAGCATGAATTTCGTGTAGCAAAACCTGCAGATCTTGAACCTGAGTTATCACATTCTTTGAATCAACCATCTTGTAATCCAAAAAACAAGCTACCACGAACTTCTTTGTACCAGCATCCTCAGTTTTGTACTTGCGTACCAACGACTCCCATAATTCTTTGGCAGTCGTGGTCTTGCAGTACACGTTGTACAAAGAGTCCACCATACCATTCAAAACATAGTTGTGACACAAAAAGTCTGAATGTTTCCATGCTTCCACAGCTTGCACAGCTTGTGCATTAGAGGGTTGACCTTCCGTAGGAGGTTCCTCCTGAGGTGCAGTCTCGTTTAAGAACTGTGCAAGGTTCAAAGTAGTGAGATAGAAGAACATCTTCTGTTGCCACCTCTTAAAATTATGCCCATTGAATTTATCTGGTTTTTCAGCATGATTTGCAATTGTATTGGTAACCGGCGCACCAGTTACGTTCACAGGAGCAGTCACATTAGTATCGATTGCCATTGTTAGGTTTAAGAAAAAGACTCGGTCCCCCCATGTATTTCATATTTAGCATAACTCGTAGTTGGATCAGTAATCGTGTAACTTATGGTATTGGGCCGGGTCTTTACCCACTATAAGCCCACACCATAGCTCGTTTTATGGGGCGTGTAAGACATATTTAAACCCTCTCCACACATGGAGAGGGTGTTGGTTGAATCATTTTACACACATAATTTAGTGTGTTTTTCTCTAGTTTTCTCCCAACCATCTCTCTCTAACTTTCTCTCTCTAGTTCATGTTTGTGTGAAATTATAGGAATCTACAATTGGTATCAGAGCCACGGGGTGGATTAAGTGTTTTTCGTTTGTGATTCATTCTATTTAGTTTTTTTGGTGCCGGAGTTCTTTTGCTTATTCGCTGCTTGTTTTCAGCTTTTATTTGTAGTTCTTATTTTAACAATTACTGGGCTACACTCTTTCTCATCCAAAAAACATTTTTCATCAAGTTTGTTTTTTAACAATTGTGTTAGGAAAATAATAATAATAATAAATAAATAATAAATGAGTGCTTGACATGTTTGACCATATCATGTGATATCAGTTTATTAGTGTCGCTTGAGCTTTAGGCGTATAGTTGGTTTTGGCTTAGTTGTGTGTTTCTCTTCTTAAAAAGCTTGTATTTTTCTTAGTCAAAACCATTTCTAGCTTATTTAGGCTTATTTTCTGTAGCTTATTTGAGGTTTAAGAAGGATTAGTCAAACATGTTCTTCACTGCGTTTTGAGTATTTCTTGCTTGCGTTTTGGCGTGTTCTCAAGGTGTCCAAAGAGTTAAAAACACAAAGTGGACCTGCGTTTTTGTCGTGTAACCATTTTTAGCAACAAGTACTCTGCGTTTTGTCAATTGGTCCCCCCAAATAGCTTGCGTTTTGAGTGCAGGAACATTGCGTTTTGACTAAGGAAGCTAGCTGTGTTTTGTCTACTATAAAGAACTTGCGTTTTGTCAAGTGATTGAAGACCCTAAATGCAATAAAACTAAACGAAACTCTGCCAAAATTTTTAAAGCATTGCGGTTTGTCAAAAACCTTTGCGACTTGTGTTCATACTTATTTTGTGTGCTTATAAACAAGTAGCGGTTTAAGAAGAGAAGTGACAAGAATTGTCCTTGTTTTTGTTTGGTAATCGTTTGTTAGAAAAGGAACAAAAGCAAGTACCGATAGCGACTTGTCGTGTGGTTCCCAATTTTCACAGCGAGTTACGGTAGCTAGTTGACAAATTGCGCACAAGATATGGCAATTTCGACTTAGTTTTCGGTTTTTCGGGTTCGTGTTTCGGTTATCCACGAGACTTCTAACTTATACCATCGTGATCGTGAACTCGTTTCGATCAACGTGGTATATTTGCTTTTCATCGACGATCACCGTAGCATTCCGCAAGAAAGAAACAATACTCGTTCCATTTTATATAATTCAATGAAGAAGACAACTAAAATATAAAGCGGGAAGTGTTTTTATTGTAGTAAAATTCGAATTTTACACTTTTGGCCCCTTGACTTAAAACAATTTTCACTTTTAACCTTTAGATTTTAAATAGTTTTAATGTTAAACCTTTAGCTTTGAATAGATTTTATTTTTAGCCCTTAGTTGTATTACTCTTTACTACTAGTCCTAATTTTTTACATATTTTCAATTTCAACCTTTAATTTTTCTATCACTTTCATTTTTAG
>BQNB010104410.1:0-23823 GCA_026074375.1 Tanacetum coccineum | reverse complement strand
AATCATGAAAGCTCAAGATTTAAAGACAAATACTTCCGCTAACTCTGATTTGAAGCTTTCAAGATAAGGCATAGTATGAGTATGTTGGTCAAAGATACAAGATCGCAAGATGGCAAAGATGATAAAGACAATGGCAAAGGCTCAAAAGTAAAGATCGCAAAGCATGAAGGAACAAACCTACAACAAAGAACAAAGAAAAAGACCAAGACCACATGAGCTTAAACGACAAAAGCAATCTCATTTATCTCATGAAGGAGTGTCATCAATGAACTCACTTCGGGGGAGATTGTTAGCCTCAAAATATTGAGCCGAACAGGAAGTTCGTTCATTACGTGTACGAGTCTCGGTCAATCAATTAGTTAACGTTGTAATAGGAAAGTATCAGGAATCGGGCTCGATAGTTAATCTAATATTGTATATGTTTCGGGTTTAATCCTAAGCAAAACCCGAGCCCGGGTCCTAGTTAAATATCCCGCGCGTCATTTAACGCGACGGGGTATATAAACTCTTTTCTATTTAGAAAAGAGTAAGTTGTTCATTTCTAAATTAATTCCTTTTCCTATATTCTCTCATCTCTCTCTCTCTTCTTTCTCTCTCTACAAAAACAACTCATCTCTCTCATCATCTCTTTTCTTGATCTAATTTCGTGTTTAAATATATGAAGTGAAGTGTTAAACGGGATCCTACAATATTGTAATACTTTGGTTATATCAATAAAGCATTACATGATTGAAAAGTAATTACTTGTATTATTTACTCTTGATAAGTGCTAGATTTCCATATAGACGTGCAAATTGGGACTTTCAAACGATAATGCAAAGAAGGGTGCAGAGGTCCGAGATTATTTGAGACACAAATTTGAAAGTTATGAATACATTTTTAAGGAGGTAGTTGCTGCAAAATAAATGTATCTCATGTTTAGCTAATTATAATCTGTGAAACTTATGGCCCATTATTCAAAGTTCTCAACAAGCTCTGATACCACTTGTTGATCCCTTCTTGACAGATCTTACTTAGCTTGTTAAAGCTTAGTTGTATTGGATAGATCCAAGACAACTATAGTAGAAACTAAGATTGAGAATATCACAAACTATGCGGAATCTAGTTTACAATACTAAGAAAAACAATGAAACAGTAAAACAAGATCTTTACTAAACTTTCAATATATTGAATACTATTTTGAGTTACAAAATAGCTATGAATACTAACTATGATTGCTATGCAAACTATGAATACTAAGATGAAAAACTGATTACTAGATCTATGCCTTAGGATTCCTTTTATACACCAAGGAAACCCTAATGGGCTTACAAAACGCGTAACATGATCATGCATATTTATTCCTAATATATCTCATGCATATCACATAAGCAGTACTAACTATTATAACTAACAGTACTAACTATTATAACTTAATAGTACTAATAAACTGACAAGTTTCTGACTTTTTTTATGCTGTACTACACTATAACACTTACAGTACTAATGACTTCGACTATTTTCTCTAATCTTCACCAACAGTAGAAACTTAAGAAGCCTTTATTCCCAACACTAGTTTCTCTTCCTTGTTTTGTTTTCCCTTTATTCGTTTTAACGGGTACTTCTAGAGAACATTGGGGACAATGTTTAACTTAAGTGTGGGGGAAAATAAGCCTTAGAAACTATTCCTTCATTTGTCATTAGCTTTGTCTTTAAAATGATGGGTAATATATCGAAACATAGCATAAAAGGGTTATTTTTACCAAAATTTTAATTTTTTTACCACACATACCAACGAAAACCAAGTATTACTAGCGTCCCATGGATAGGAATTTATATGACTAGCACAAAAACCCTCAAAATTCCACCCCCACAATGTGAGGTTCGCCCTTAGATATTATACCTTTAGCTTGTTCGAGTTAAGGAGTGAGCAACTATGTGTATGCGTGGTTTTGTCGCCTTTTTTGGAACATTGGTATTGGTTATTTTAGGACTATGAGAGTGTACCGGTAGCATATTAAATTCTAGAACTTGTTTTTATGATGCATCCCGAGACCGCATAGTAAGTATTAGGATTTGCTTGATAAGAGGCATTAGGATTAACCAATGTTTTAAACTTGTAATTGTTATGATGGTCACACCGATCATATAACTATCCCACACCCTTGCCATGCACTCACCTTTAGTGCAGGATACCATAGTACAACCCTCTGAGCCTATCCTTTTTCATGGTTCTCGTAATTTTCTGGTTAAGCCGGACTATTAATGAAGAGCATTGTCACCCTTAAACCAATCGTTACACCTAAAAAGCCTTAGCCTACCTTATATGTACTCACCTTTAGTATATTATTGTGTTTTAATCCAAGTTAATTATTGAGTACACGGTTGCTAAGTCCTTATCCTTGTAAATACAGTTTTGGGACGATTGAGATTCATGGTAGTATTTATTTCACGAAAAAATGGGGAAGAAAAGTTAAGTCAATACCCTCATATGTTTGTCAAATGATATCCATGTTATTTTGATCCACCTCAATTCGGGTCATTAGTTAGATTGTAAATATTGAGCATGTAAAAGCTCAAGTGTAGGGGTACGTGTTATAAACCCCTATGTTGTATTATGTTATTTAAAAAAAATGAGAAAAGAAAAAGAAAGAGATTGATGTAGAGTTGTGTAGAGTTTGTATATCTTCGTCCGAGTCTTGGCTTAGCAACCAAACCAGCGTGTATTCGTAAACGTAATTAGCTAACCCTTCCACTCCAAATTCACCCAAAGCCACCTAAATGTATCCCATCTATTTCCGTTTCAATTATATGTTATCTTACACCTACTCCCCACAACCCTTTAAAAGACCTCTTAGATAGTAATGAATAATACTTGCATCTAGCAGTGGAGGTTTGATCCTTTACCAAGCCTATGGTAATTTATATGCTATGACAGGTAATGAGTGTGATTTTCTGTTTCTCCTATATGTTATAATTCATTATACACCCGAGTGAAAGAGAGAATCCCAAACACTTATGTGAGGTGCTAGTATATACTTTCCGTGCTTTTAATTACGAGGTCTAGAAGGTTGTGTTGTAGAATATGTTTAAAGAGTAGGTAAAATGACCCATCATATTGTTATTGTCTAGGTAAAAAAGCCCATTTGCTTGAGGATAAGCAAATCCCAAGTGTAGGGGTATTTGATGAGGTGTCATTTTATACACTTTTTCAGGGTCGTTTAACTCCTAAAATCGTGTGTTTATGCCCAAAATAGGTACTTAATCATTCCTTTTTAGGTATTTCGCATTTGGAAGACATTTGGATGAATGACTTGGGCTCATTTGGAGAAGAAACGGACGAGATTACAAACCAACACCAAGACTCTTGAAGATTTGTGCTCACAAGGCCTGGGGACGGTGTCACAAGCCATACACGATGCCGTCACAACTCATCAAGTGACGGTGTCAGCTCGCACCGACTCAAACGCAGATCTAGAAGATTTTTTTTATGACGGCGTCACGACTAAAATGCGACGCCGTCGCGTCGTTTTTCCTATATATACAAACTCGAATTTAGGGTTTTCAGTGTGTAACTTTAGAATAAAAAGAGGGTACGAACCCTAGTTCGTTTAGCAGCTGTAGGAGACGATTTTAGGGCCTAAAAACCTTATTGTACTTCTTCCAATTCATGTTTTAATCAAGTAAGGTTTACTTAATCATTCAATATGTCTATGTGTTGTTTGATTTATTGTTCTTGCTTTACCTTTAACATGCTTGGCTAAACCTCCTATTGTGTTTATTTATGATTGTATGAAACCTAGAATGTAGATCTTAGTGGTGTTGCTTCTTATGATGGATGTGCACGTTAGGCTTTAGAAAACCAGCTTTCTGTCTATAATCGCTGTTGATATGTCTAAGGAAACGTGATTGTGTAGAAAGGATACCATCGGGTAACAGTCTTTATAACTACTTGCCATGTATTTGGTTGATCCACCTTTTTAATATATTTCACATGCACTTGTGTCTCATAGGGGCCGTGTAATAGTATTCATACTAACCTTGCATGTGTGTTGCTCTAGCGGCGCATAATAAGTAAGACGGACCGGGATTTCGTGTAATTCGTTCATGCTTTAGGAAATAGATTCAGAGTTCATCTAAGTGTGATAATGCAACCAACACTAGGAGAAGCATCTAAGGAAGTAATACAATGTTAAATAGACTCAATTTTTATCTTATTGTTATCAACATTAGTTTTATATATTATTAGTTTTAATTAGCTAAAACCAAACCTCTCTCCAATTATAATTTACTTGCTTTCCATAAAATATAAGAACACAAAAATAATCTTCCTTCAACCCTTAGAATTTTGTTAGACCGTGATCAAGCCTTCCCAACCCTCCCCCCCCAAAACCCCCCTCCCCCCCCCCCCCCCCCCCCCACCCCCTCCTCCCCCCCTACCCTCACCCACTCCCCCCTCTCCCTCTCCCCCCCCCCCCTCAACCCCACCCCCCCCCTCCCCCCCCCCGATCTATGGATTCTGACAAATATCTAGAAGGGCAATCTATGCAAAGACCACCACTCTTTGAAAGTGATAGTTTTATTTATTGGAAAAATAGATTCGAGACATATGTTAAATCAAAAGATCTAGATCTGTGGCATGTCATTACCAACGGTGATTTTCAACCTATTGAACAAAATTCAGAAACCAAATTAGATGAGGTTATGCCTTTTGAAAAACAAAGTGATGATCTTAAAAAGAAACTTGCGAAAAATAACGAAGCTAAAATGGTTATTTATAATGCTTTGCCTAGAAAAGAATATGAAAGAATTTTCATGTGTAATACGGCAAAAGAAATTTGGAAAACATTGTTAATCACCCACCAAGGTAATAGTCAAGTCAAAGATAATAAGATCGACCTTTTGGTTCAACAATATGAACAATTCGTCATTTCCGAAGACGAATCTATAGATAGTGATTTTGCTAGATTTAATACTATTATTACTAGTTTAAAAGCTCTTGATGAAGGTTATTCTAGCAAGAACTATGTTAGGAAATTTCTTAGGGCTCTACATCCTAAATGGAGAGCAAAGGTCACGGCAATTGAAGAGTCAAAAGACTTAACATCACTATCTCTTGATGAACTTATCAGGAACCTCAAAGTTCATGAAATGATCATCAAGAAAGATTCTGAAATAGTCAAAGCAAAAGTTGAAAGGAAATCTCTTGCTTTAAAGGCTAAGAAAGAATCTAGTGATGAAGAGTGTTCGACTTCCGGAAGTGAAGACGAAGAATACGCCATGGCGGTAAGAGACTTCAAGAAGTTCTTTAAGAGAAGAGGTAGATTCGTGAGACAACCTCGGAACGACAAAAAGACATTCCAAAGAAGCCGTGATGACAAGAACGGTAAAAGTGATAGAAAATGCTTTAGATGCGGCGACCCGAATCATCTTATTGGAGAATGTCCAAAACCACCGAAAGACAAGAACCAAAGAGCATTTGTCGGAGGTTCTTGGAGTGATAGCGGTGAAGAAGATGATGAGAAAGTCAATAACGAAACGTGTCTAGTAGCTCAAGCATCAAGTGAGGTATGTTCCGAATCCTCTTACTTTAGTGATGAAAACTCGTCAATAGATGATTTAATATTAGAAAATGAATATGATAAACTGTGCAAAATGAGTTTAAAGATAATCACTAAAAAACTAAAATAAAAAGAACTAAAAAGCCACTAGAGACAGCTTAGAAAAGGAAATTAGTATTCTAAAAAAAAGTGTCTACACTCGAGAAAAACAAGGAAGTTGATCTCGAATGTGTAAAATGTCATATGCTTAAAATTAAAAATGAAAACTTAAAGGAGAAGCCTTAAACTAACCAAGTTGAAAAGAGCACTACATGCTAAATGAAAAAGTTAAATAATTAAAAAAAACCCTCTGGTAAAAAGTTAGGTTTAGGGTTTAATTCATTTGAAGCATCATCTAGTGGAACTAAGGAAATAAAATTTGTGAAAGCTCAGAAAAAGGCATCCTCTGATGGAGGTCCCATAAATATGGGTGGCCCCATTAATGTGCAGGCGGTCCCCATGTAACACCCCCTTAATTGACATATAGCAGCGGAAGCTAAATTGGGGTATTACTTCATGAATCAACAGTCATAATCATAGAAAACGACTCGAAAAAAGACATTTTTGGAAAATTTAGTATCATTAATATTATTTCAGAGTTTTACAAAAGGAGGTCCCAAAATACATATGAAAACATAGAGTTTGAATGATAACATGTTGGACGTCCTCAAGTCCAATGCCACTCCGTGCCATAGTTTGCTCAATTACCTGAGATAAACATGCTAAAAGGGTCAACACACGGTTTGATTGAAATACAACAGTGTTTGAAAGTGTAATAGTTGAATACAAGTAATGTAATAGTAATAAATGCAAACGAAATACAATTATCATGTAAACAATATCATATTATTGCACTAAGCTCATGACACCGAAACCTTAAGATATTTACAAGTTATTGCCCCAGCGGATGCTTTGCCAAACACCCGGAGTTCCTCAAATGAAATGCGCCCGTATGGTAGTGCGTTGTTATCTACCCGGACGGGGAAGTTCAGTCCCAATAGATCTATTCACGGCATTCGCGCTTACATTCGCAAAGTAATTAACGGTTCATGATAGTGGGGCCTTATGACAAATAGAGGTACTTAGGCATAATATATCCAGGATAGATACAGTTTGCAATTACTTGTATTCCTGGTTTAAGCATTTATCTCCCCTACGGGATTTATAAAACACGTAATATGTAGGACTATACCTCACTTGATAAGTAGTTGATTGATTTGAAATTTAATTCAAATGGAAGTAAACAGCCTCGTCACGCAACCTGAGGTAATATGTCAAGTCTTGGTTTGATTGTTTCAAAACTTTATTTCAAAAAGTTTAACATAAATATTCATTTGGTTTATTAACTTGTGAATATATCGTATCACTGTTCAGGCTATCATAATCCAGAGGTTACGTAGTAAACGTTGGAGGAGCTAGGACACTTTAAATCATAAATCCAGCAACTCGTCAAAACGTCTACCCAAATGAAATCCCCTCACATGAAACTCCCTAGTAACGTGATACGTTATAGATTAAATGATAAGGTTTTATCTTTTTAAGCTTCTTCAAAAGCTAGAGGATGGTAAATTATGTTATATATATAACATAATTGTTTTATTGTGTTTCGATCAACGAATGATAACGACAAATGTGTCGGGTTTTAATAAAATCGAGTCTTATAATATTTAAATATATTTTTATATTTAATATTGTTAGCCTAAAAAATATTGAGTCGAACAATGGAAGTTCGTTCATAATTATATTAGGTCTTGGTCACTAAATTAATATACGTTGTAATAGGCTAGACATGGTAAACGGGCTCCTTTATGTGTAATCTAAGCGAATCACGTGTATCGGGCGAGAAGCCCAAGTAATCCGAGCCCGGCCTCGTAAATTACTAAAGGCATGCTAGCCTTTTAGGTCCTAGATAATGACACCTCACCAAGTAAGGTGAGGTTGGTTGGTTGATTCATTCTTGAAACCTTTTATATAAGCAACCCACTTTTCTCTCTAACTTCTCTCAAACATTCTTCATAACTTCCATCTTTATTTTCTTGATCATTCCATGCAACTGGTAATGAAGTGAAGTTATTATAGGGTTTCGACATTTGGTATCAGACGCCTCGGATGGATAGTGATTGAATTTTGGTGGCTAGTTTAATTTTATTTTTTATTTTTTGGTTCGAAAAAAGTAGCAAGAAAAAATCATTATTGATCTTTGTTTGTGGTTAAAGAATGTTTAAAGACTTGGACTTTCAAGCTTGAACTACCCTTGCATCATGTACTTGGTAGTTTGAACATCATTTCGTGGCGTTACAGAGAAAGTTTGAAGATTTTTTTCTAGCTGCTTTTGCCTATCAAGGGTTTCTTTGATTGCGTTTTGTCTTGTCGGGTTTGCCGTTTTGCTTCCTCTGCGATTTGTCAGGAGAACGTAACAGCAATTTGTCGTTTGTGAAGGACAACGTACTAGCGTTTTGTCTTATTAGGCATTTGCGTTTTGGTTATTGCTTTTTTTTTTTTTTTTTTTTTGGATTTTTTTTGCCGTCTGCGTTTTAGGTATTTGCGTTTTGCCTTTGCGTTATGGTATTGCTTTGCCTATTGCGTTTTTGTATGCGTTTTGCCTAATTGAAGACCCTTATTACTTTTTGCCTAAGGGAGACTCTGTCCATTTCATTTCTTGGTTGCATTTTGTCTCTTGCGGTTTGTCTAGGGAGTTGCGATTTGGTTCTGCGGTTTGTCTTCAAACATTGCGTTTTGTTCATTGCGTTTTGTCTCAAGATTTCATTGCGTTTTGTCTCAAGACTTCATTGCGTTTTGTCTCAAGACTTCATTGTGTTTTGTCTCAAGACTTCATTTGCGTTTTGTCTAAAGAAGACTAAACTGGCGTTTGACCATTGAAAGACCGCTTGTTTGAAAACCTAATTTCTGAAAAATCAACAAAACCGAGATTTGGGTATTTGACACCGAGATTTTGGAATCCATTAATCATTGTCTAATCAAAACATAACATCAAGACAAACAAACTTGAAGGACTTTGGACTTTAATTCGGACTACGAGGACAATTAATCAACAACAACAAACTTAATCAACAAACCAATTAATCAGAAATCAATTAACATTCACAGGAACAAGTTTTTCTAATGATTTGAAAATCCCGCGCGAAAGACACAATTCTTTTCTCGTTTTAAACATAAACTTGTAAAATCCCCCGTGAACGTTTATTGCTTTCTTATACAACAACTTCAATCAAAACAAATCTACTAAGATCCAACAGAATCATTTTCACTTCATAATACAACAATCCATTCATCATGACAACATCCAAATGTAACTTCCACAACCGACAGTCAAATGCATAGACAACATAATGGCAGCTGGATTCAAGGATCGTCCACCAAAATGCTTGCAACAGATATATCACAATGCGCTCACGGTTCTTACCATACATTGATACAAGAACCAAATGTGATGCCGTTCCGGAAGTGCATTCTCAAAGGTCCTTATACTCCAACGTTTGTCACAACTCCAGCTGGTTCCTAGCAATAGAGGATTCACCAGCAGTTCCTGAAACAAACAACACGAGACAGTTATGAATATGACTCTGAGAACAGAAGCTCATTTTGAATCAGAAAAGAAAGCGAATCATTTGCTATGACTGGAATTGGGAGATGAAATATACTTAACTGTTGAGGCCATGTCCAACAACTCAAGAAATGTGGGAAGTCATCGAAAGGTGCTACAACAAGGTGAAATCACATCAATATCAAGATGTCCAAACAAACTTATTTTGGGAGTTTGGTCAAATTCACCTTCACGATGGAGAAAACAATTGAGTCATTACAACACAAGATTCACAAAAGTGATGAAT
Organism: Tanacetum coccineum; assembly: GCA_026074375.1. Taxonomy (NCBI): domain Eukaryota; kingdom Viridiplantae; phylum Streptophyta; class Magnoliopsida; order Asterales; family Asteraceae; genus Tanacetum; species Tanacetum coccineum. The sequence continues at coordinate 14,393 of BQNB010104410.1, read as the reverse complement.
GAAATGATCATAAACAATTTGACAGTTGCTACGATGCAAGTCAATGTTCAATTCTCAACAACTTTAACCAGAATGGTCGAGATTTTGTCACAATTGTGAAGCAAACATCACAAGTTGGGATGAAGTTTCATACCATAAAAAGCCCCCTCTTAACATGTCTAAAACATACCAAAAGGAATTAATGAACTCCGTGCTGAAAGAATGGCCAAGAATCTAACCCATTAGCACTTGATTTCTACTATACTACTCAACAGCTCAAGACCCTTATTAACCAAACATCAAAACCTCACAAAATTCATCATGCACCAACACAAAAGCTTCACTTCCAACCAGATTCTCATGCAACTACAAGATACAATAAGGCAAAAGAGATAGCCAAACCAAACACACCTAGCATCTAGTCAGCTTCTGAAGAAGACATGATCCTGAACAAGCTCCAGAAGGGATAAAGACATGCAGAAAAATTTGGCTCTCATTGCAAAGTACTTCAAGAAAATCTATAAACCTACCAACAACAACGCTCAAGAACATTCCTCAAACTCGCAGAAACAAGAATGTGGATACTACACAAAGGTACAATGAATGATATTCTGCACGTACAGTTTTAGGAATCAGAGGGCAGTGAATGGTTGTTGGGGCTAGGAACTATAGTGAGACCAGTAGTGCAACAGTCATATACAGTGGTTTAACTGCAAGGAATTTTGGTCATTATAACTAAAGCAATACAGAAAAGCCAAAACGGGTTAAAAGACTCCACTATCACAAGGAAAAATGTTGGTTGTGTAAACAAGCTGAGAAAGGAAGTTTTAACTTCAAGCAGAGCAACCTGACTGGCTAGCAGACTATGGATGAAGAGATTGAAAGAACCAGAGTTTGGAAGGCCACATTACAGTTTACATGGCAAAAGATTAGGAGGTTCCTAATGCAGATTCAGGCACAAACGTTGATCCATTGGAACAGGTACAATACGATACTGACGATAATGTGTTTGCCAATGACATACAACATTTTGACCAATCTGAATCCATTAGTAACACATGTGCAGTGGACGGGTGGATAGAGTAATGTCACTCCCTGACTCACCGGATATTGTGTGATAACAATATGTCAGATGACCAAAAAGTAGAATGGATGATAGAGCGTGTTGCACTTGCTAATTTAATTGCAAATTTAAAACTTGATGGTTCGATGAAAATAAAAAGATTCAAAGCAATTTAAAGAAAGCAAATGCAACATGACTCAAAGAGTAACTGTTGCAAATCTATTCTTGCGGAAACTAGTAGAACTCCTAGGGAATCTAATAGTATTCGTGATAAGTTTTCTTAGTTGCACTTCAAAATAAACAGACGTGTTTTGAGATTCCAGGTCTATTAATGATTCATACAGTTGACTATGACAACCTTGAACTAAGGATTAAATGCAAACTCTAGGACTTTAGCTCAAAAAAATGACATAAATAAAAATTTTAAAAGATACAGCCTATGAAATGTAGTTTCAAAGAGAAACATGATGTAGCAAACATAGTCTTTTAAACCAATGTCTCATTACGAAGGTCTTGTCAAGAGAAAACAGAAGGTATATGGATTTGAATCTTAAAGGAAAGAAAAATATATTGACAAAATGATTTCAATGAAAAACCCGTTTAAAGTTTTTGAATGAAATTATTTACAAACGGAGTCAATCAATCCAACCCCTATCATATGTTAGCACCCTACATTTAATGGAAGACCTACCTTTGCCAATCCAAGGTACCTCAAAAAAAAGGCTCAAAATGAGATACCATGTTTGTATGCGATCCCACATGACCAATCTGATCCTGCAAACAGACTCGTCCCCGATCGGGAAGAGACTCTGACTCTTGATAACGAGAGTCTATCAAAATTGAATAAAGACTTAGTGAAAACCTTTTGACTACCACAAAGTTAAATAGTCTTTATGAAATTTTTAAACCCTTGACTCAGCGTTATGAAATTCAGTTCGCACAGGCAAATGAAATAAGAAAGAAAACGTGGAGAAAATCATTTGTGAAAACAAAACTAAATATTTTCAAAAACATAGATTTCTTACCAGTGTCTAAATTAATAAGAAAAGTAGACAAGCATATAATGTCATGACGAATAATATTAATCATCTGAAAGAAATTGTCAATCAAGCATGGGTAAAACATTCAAACGACCTTCTTCATCTTCGTAACCCACTGCGCAAGATATGGAAATCCTAGTTAAGACATTTTTTGATGCGCCCTTGCCCTTAAGACTCAGAATAGATAGTTTTCAGCATGTTTGTACATGAACTGATGCAAGAAATGCCATGCAGATTTAAAGTACGATTGAATCTCTTGAAAGATGAACTTGATAAACTTTGAATCCTAATAAGCAGAATTTTCCAACATGTATGATATGGCTTTTGCAAGAATTGCGGTCTAAAGATGTATGTGTTCTTATTTGCAATCTTCATCGTGATTAGATGAGATCACTAAATTACAATGCTTATATCTTCATAAAGTCAGGGAATGTGACTGTCTTACACAAAAGCTTTCTGAACAAACTGAATTTGTAAGTAAAGAGATTTACACTAAGCTTTTACAGAGTTTTGCTAAATTAGAAAAAACATTTAATTCTCTTGAAAGTCGCTTTTACAAGAATGTCAAGAACAACTAAAAAATGACACCGTTTGCAATAAAAGGGTCAAAATGTATTTTGAAAAAGGAACAATGAAACAATATTTTTGAAATACAAGATTTGAAAGCTCAACTGCAAGACAAGAACATTGCAATAAGTGAGTTAAAGAAACTCATTGAAAAATGCAAAGGAAAATCTGTGGACACTAAGTTTGATAAACCATCTGTTGTTTCGATCAAACCAATGCTCATCAGAATTCAAAACCATCAGTTTTTAGGAAAACCGCTCCTTTTTCAGACTCTCTTAAGAGAAAATATTTTGCAAAGAAAAAGTCAGTTTTAAAAACTAATGAGTCAAGGGTTTATCAAAACCAGTCACTCCATAGAATTTGCCTCAAACAGCAACGCAAGCTGTAAGAAACACAAATGTGATTAAAACCAGCATGTATCGAATTGCAAGTAGTACCACACAAACTAGAGCACCACAGTTGAATCAGACTTCTAGGAATACTAATCCTCGTGTATCTACATCTACAGGAGTAGCTCACAAAACTAATGTTAGCAGACCACAGCCTAGGAGCAATCAAATGAAAGATAAGGTCGTGCCAAACACTATCATAGTGAAGTAAAGAAGACTGAAGTTAGACAGAACCACCCTAGATTTCTAGTATTTCTAATCAAACAAAGTTTGTAACTACGGTAATGACAGTTTAATTCCCATACTTCGAATGTTAATGCTGTGTGTGCTACATGTGGAAAATGCCGTGTTTAATGTGAATCATGATGCCTTGTGTTTCTAAGTTTTTTGAAAACACAAGCATCATGATATCACATTAAACATGCATTTTCCCGAAGTTAGCACAAACAGCATTAACATTCGAAGTTCTGGAATTTAAACTGTCATTACACGCAGTTACAGACTTTGTTTGATTAGAAATACTAGAAATCCTAGGGTGTTCTTCTACTTCAGTCTTCTTAAACTTCACATGACTAGTGTTTGGCACGACCTTATCTTTCATTTGATTGCTCCTAGGCTGTGGTCTGCTAACATTAGTTTTGTGAGCTACTCCTGTAGATGTAGATACGTGAGGATTAGTATTCCTAGAAGTCTGATTCAACTGTGGTGCTCTAGTTTGTGTGGTACTACTTGCAATTCGATACATGCCTGGTTTAATCACATTTGTGTTTCTTACAGCTTGCGTTGCTGTTTGAGGCAAATTCTATGGAGTGACTGGTTTTGATAAACCCTCTGACTCATTAGTTTTTAAAACTGACTTTTTCTTTGCAAAATATTTTCTCTCAAGAGAGTCTGAAAAAGGAGCCGGTTTTCCTAAAACTGATGGTTTTGGAATCCTTTGAGCATTTGGTTGTCGAACAACAGATGGTTTATCAAACTTAGTGTCCACATATTTTCCTTTGCATTTTTCAATGAGTTTCTTTAACTCACTGATTGCAATGTTCTTATCTTGCAGTTGAGCTTTCAAATCTTGTATTTCAAAATATTGTTCATGTTCCTTTCAAAATACATTTGACCCCTTTTCTTTGCAAACGGTGTCATTTTTTAGTTGTTCTTGACATTCTTGTAAAGCGATTTCAAGAGAAATTAAATGTTTTTCTAATTTAGCAAAACTCTGTAAAAGCTTAGTGTACAATCTCTTACTTAACCAATCAGATTGTCTTCAGAAAGCTTTGTGTAAGACAGTCACATTCCCTGACTTTATAAGATATATGCATTGAAAAAATAGTGAACTCATCTAAATCAGATAGACGATTTCAAAAAGAATACATAACATCTTTAGACACGCATTCTTGCAAAAGCTTATCAGTACATGTTGGAAAACTTCTGTCCTTATGTAGATTCAAGTTTATCCAGTTCATCTTCAAGAGATTCAACGTAACATTAAATCTGGCATGCATTTCTTGCTTATGTTCATGACAAATGCGAACTATCATTCTGAGTCTTAAGGGCAAGGGCAATCAAACATGTCTTAACTAGATTTCCATATCTTCTGCAGCAGTTGGTTTACGAAGATGAAGAAGGTCTATTGAAATGTTTTACCCATGCTTGATTGAACAATTTCTTTCAGATGATTAATATTAAATTCGTCATGACTATTTATGCTTGTCTACTTTTCTTATTAATATTAAGACACTGGTAAGAAATCTAAGTTTTTGAAATATTTAAGTTTTTGTTTTCACAAATGATTGTCTCCACGGTTTTCTTTCTTATTTCATTTTCGCCTGTGCGAACTGAATTCATAACGCTGAGTCAAGGGTTTAAAAATTTCATAAAGACTATCTTAACTTGTGTATCAAAAGTTTTCACTAAGTCTTTATTCAATTTGATTGACTCTCTTATCAAGAGCCCCAGAGTCTCTTCCGGATCGGATGAGTCCTGTTTGCATGAATCAGATTGGGTCATGTGGGGATCTCATACAAAACATGGTATCTTATTTTGAGCCTTTGGGTGCTAACATATGAATGGTTTGGATTGATTGACTCCGTTTGTAAATAATTTCATTCAAAAACTTTAACTGGTTTTCCATTAAAATCATTTTGTCAATATCTTTTTCTTCCTTAACATCAATCCATTATTTACCTTTGTATTTCTCTTTGACAAGACCTTCGTATGTGACTTAGTTAAAAGACTATGTTTGACTAACTCATAATGTTTCTCTTGACAACTAAAATTCATAGAGCCTTTAACTTTTAAAATTTTTATTATGTCAATTTTTTTTTGAGCTAATAGTCCTAGAGTTTCATTTAACCTTCGTTCAAGTTTGTCATAGTCAACTGTATGATCATTAAAGGCCTTGAACCTCTCAAACTCAGTCTGTTTATTTTGAAGTGCAACTAAGCAACTATCCCGAATACTATTAGATTCCCCTAGAGTTCTACTAGTTTCCGCAAGAATAGATTTGCACTCAGTTAACTCTTGAGTCATTGTTGCATTGCCTTCTTTAATGCTTTTTGAATCTTTTTTATTTTCATCGACATCAAGCTTTTAAATTAAGCAATTAAATTAGCAAGTGCAACACGCGCATCATCACATTCTACATCATTTTTGGTCCATCCTGAATAGTGTTATCACAACATAGCCGGTGAGTACAGGGAGTGAATTCTATCACCCTTTCCACTGCACATTGTTACTAATGGATCAGATTGGTCAAAATGTGTATGTCATTGCAAACACATTATCGTCAAGTAATCGTATAGTTAACTTGTTCCAATGGCTCCAACGTACTGTGCCGAGTCTGCATTAGGAACCTCCTGAATCTTTGCCATGTAACTGTAATGTGCTTCCAACTCTTGTTCATCAATCTCTTCATCCATGTCTGCTAGCCAGTCAGATTGCTCTGCTTGAAGTTAAACATCTTTCTCAGCTTGTTTACACAACAACATCTTTTCCTTGTGATACGTGGAGTCTTTAACCCGTTTTGGCTTTCTGTATTCCTTAGTATAATGACCAAATTCCTTGCAGTTAAAACACTGTATCCTAGACTGTTGCACTACTGGACCACCTATAGTTTCCCTAGCCCCAACAACATTCACTGCCCTCTGATTCCTAAACTGTCCAGTCAGATTATCATTCTTGTACCTTATAGTAGTATCCACATTCTTTTTTCTGGTGTTTAGAAGTTCTTGAGGTTGTTGTTGTAGGTTTTATAGATTTCTTGAAGTACTTTGCAATGTGAGCCAAATTTTTCTGCAAGTCTTTATCCTTCTGATCTTGTTCAGGACCACTGTCTTCTTCCGAAAGCTGACTCAGATGCTGGTGTGATTGGTTTGCTATCTCTTTGCCTTGTATCTTGTAGTTGCATGAGATCTGGTTGGAGTGAAAGCTTGTGAGTTGGTGCATATGATTTGTGAGGTTTTGATGTTTGGTAATAAGGGTCTTGAAGTGTTTGAGTAGTAGCAACAAGTGCTAATGGGTTAGCATTCTTGGCCATTCTTTCAGCACGGAGTTCATTAACTTCCTTTTGGTATTGTTTTAGAATGTCAAAGAGCTTATGTGTATGAAACTTCACCAACTTGTGTTGGTTGCTATCACAATTGGGACAAATCTTGACCATTCTGTTAAAGGTTGTTAAAAGAAATTGAACATTGACTTGCATCGTTGCAACTGTCAAATTGTTTCTGATCATTTTCATTCATCATTTTGTAGAATCTTGGTATAAGACTCAATGTTCCTCCAACGTGAAAGGTGAATTGACCAAACACCCGCAAAATAAGTTTTCTTGACATCTTGATATTAGTTGATTCACCTGGTTTTGTAGCCTTTTCGATGAATCCCCACATTGCTTGAGTGGTCTGACATGCATCAACAGTGTAAGTATATTTTCCATCATCCAATTCCAGTCAATATCAAATTGAATCGCTCTTTCCTGATTACAAAATGAGCTCTGTTCTCAGAGTCCCATAGCATAACTTTCTCGACTGTTGTTGTTCAGAGAACAGATGGAGAATCCTCTGTTGCAGGAACAGCTGGAGTTGTGACAATCGTTGGAGTGTAAGGACCTTTGAGAATGCACTTCCGTAAGGCATCCTCCGATTTGGGTCCTTGTATCAATGTATCGTAAGAACCGTGATCGCCATTGTGCATATTATCCTGTTGCAAGCCATTGGTGACGATCCTTGATCCAGCTCCATTATGTTGTTATGCATTTGACTGTCGGTTGTGGAAGTTACATTTGGAGTTGTCATGATGAATGATTGTTGAATTATGAAGTGAAAATGATTTGTAGGATCTTAAGTAGATTTGTTGTGATTGAAGTTGTGGTAAAATGAAAGCAATAAACGTTCACGGGATTTTACAAGTCTATGATTAAAACCGAGAGAAGAATTATGTCTTTCGCGGGATTTTACAAAATCAATAGAAAACCGTGAATGTTAATTGATTTTGATTAAGGTTTGTTGATTAAGTTTGTTGTTGTTGATTAATTGTCCTCGTAGTCCGAATTAAAGTCCAAAGTCCTTCAAGTTTGTTTGTCTTGATGTTATGTTTTGATTAGACAATGATTAATAGATTCCCAAATTCGGTCAAATACCAAATTCGGTTTGTTGATTTTTCGAGAAATTAGGTTTTCAAAACAAGGGTTTTCAATGGACAAAACGCAGTCTTCTTTAGACAAAACGCAATGAAGTCTTGAGACAAAACACAATAAAGTCTTGAGACAAAACGCAATGAAGTCTTGAGACAAAACGCAATGAAATCTTGAGACAAAACGCAATGAACAAAACGCAATGTTTGAAGACAAACCGCAGAACCAAATCGCAACTCCCTAGACAAACCGCAAGAGACAAAACGCAACCAAGAAATGAAATAGACAGAGTCTCCCCTAGGCAAAACGTAATAAGGGTCTTCAATTAGGCAAAACGCAGAACCAAAACGCAATAGGCAAAACGCAATACCCAAAACGCAATAGGCAAAACGCAATACCCAAAACGCAGAGGCAAAACGCAATAACCAAAACGCAGTGCCTAATAAGACAAAACGCAGTACGTTGTCCTTCACAAAACGACAAACCGCAGTACTTTCTCTGACAAATCGCAGGAAAGCAAACGCAACCCGCAAGCCAAAAACGCAATCAAGAACACCTATCATAGGCAAATACGCAGCTAAGGAAAAATAGACTTCCAAACTTTATCTTGTTAAGCCACGAAATGATGTTCAAACTACCAAGTAATGATGCAAGGGATAGTTCTAAGCCTGAAAGTACAAGTCTTTAACATCTTTAACCACAAACAAAGATCAAATAATGATTTTTCTTGCTACTTTTTTCGAACCAAAAAAATAAAAAATAAAAAAACTAGCCACGAAATTCAATCACTATCCACCCGAGGCTCTGATACCAAATGTCAGAACCCTATAATCACTTCACTTCATTACCAGTTGCATGGAATGATCAAGAAATAAAGATGGAGAGATAATGATGAAGAATGTAGAGAGAAGTTAGAGAGAAAAGTGGGTTGCTTATATAAAATGTCTTACAAGAAATGAATCAACCAACCACCTCACCTTACTTGGTGAGGTGTATATATACTAGGACTAAAAGGCTTGCATGCCTTTAGTAATTCTACGGGCCGGGCTCGTGGATTATAACTTGGGTTTCGGCCGATACACGGACCGATTAATTTACAAATAAGAGCCCGTGTACCTCTAGCCCTATTACAACGTATATAATTTAGTGACCAAGACCAATATAATGATGAACGAACTTCCATGTCACTCAATATTTTTAGGCTAACAAATATTAAATATAAAAATATATTTAAAATATTATAAGACCTCGATTTAATTAAAAACCCACACATGTGACGTTTAGTCATTCTCGATCGAAACACATAAACTATTATGTTTATATATATAACATAATTTCAATCCTCTAGCTTTTTGACAAAGCTTAAAAGATGAAAACCTTATCATTATAATCTAAAACGTATCACGTTACTAGGGAGTTTCATGTGAGGGGATTTCATTTGGGTAGACGTTTTGACGAGTTGCTGGAGTTTATGATTTAAAAGTGTCCTAGCTCCCAAAACTTTATTACGTGAACTCTGGAGTTATGAAGCCTGAAAGTGATATGATATATCACAAGTTATAAACCAAATTAATATTTATGTTAAAACTTGTTGAAATAATGTTTTGGAAACAATCCAAACTAAGACTTGACATATTACCTCAGGTTACGTGACGAGGCTGTTTACTTCCATTTGAATTAAATTTCAAATCAATCAACTACCTTAATCCAAGGTGAGTTCATAGTCCTTACCTTTACATGTTTTCTAAATCCCGGAGGAGAGTACATGCTGATAAAACCAGAATACAAGTAATTTCAACCTGTATGGCTATCCTGATATTTTATTGCCTAAGTAACCTCTATTTCATAAGGCCCCCACTATCATGAACGTTAATTACTTGCGAATAAGCGCGAATGCGTGTAATTAATCTATTTGGTACTGAACTTCCCTATCCGGGTAGATAACAACGCACTACAATAGCGGCACATTTTCATTGAGGAACTCCAGGTGTTTGGCAAAGCATCCGCTGGGGCAATAACTTATGAATATCTTAAGGTTTCGGTGTCATGAGCTTAGTGCAATAATATAATATTGTTTACCATGATAATTGTATTCGTTGCAATTATTACTATTACATTGACTTGTATTCAACTATTACATTTCAAACACTGTGAATTTCACTCAACCGTTGTGTTGACCCTTTTAGCATGTTTATCTCAGGTAATTGAGCAAACTATGCACGATTGGCCCATTGAACTGAGGACGTCCAACATGTATCATTCAAACACTACTAATTATGTCCGATATGGTATTTTGGGACCTCCTTTTGTAAAACTCTGAAATAATATTGAATGATAACTAAATTTTCCAAAATGTCTCTTTTGAGTCGTTTTCTATGATTATGACTGTTGATTCATGAAGTAATACCCCAATTTAGCTTCCGCTGCTATATGTCAAATAAGGGGGTGTAAATGGGACCGCCTGCACCTGTAATGGCCACCCATATTTTATGGGAACCTCCATCAGAGCCTTTTTCTGAGCTTTCACAAATTTTATTTCCTTAGTTCCACTAGATGATGCTTCAAATGAATTAAACCCTAAACCTAACTTTTCACCGGAGGGTTTTTGATTATTTAACATTTCATTTAAGCAATGTGTGCTCTTTTCAAACTTGGTTAGTTTAAGAGCTTCCTCTTTAAGCTTTTCATTTTCAATTTTAAGCATATGACATTTTACACATTCGAGATCAACTTCCTTGTTTTTCTCGAGTGTAGACACTTTTTCTTTTAGAATACTAATTTCCTTTTCTAAGCTATCTCTAGTGGCTTTTAGTCTTTTATTTTTAGTGATTATCTTTAAACTCATTTTGCACAGTTTATCATATTCATTATCTAATACTAAATCATCTATTGACGAGTTTTCATCACTAAAGTAAGAGGATTCGGAACATACCTCACTTGATGCTTGAGCTACTAGACACGTTTCGTTATTGACTTTCTCATCATCTTCTTCACCGCTATCACTCCAAGAACCTCCGACAAATGCTCTTTGGTTCTTGTCTTTCGGTGGTTTTGGACATTCTCCAATAAGATGATTCGGGTCGCCGCATCTAAAGCATTTTCTATCACTTTTACCGTTTTTGTCGTCTTGGCTTCTTTGAAACGTCTTTTTGTCATTCCGAGGTTGTCTCATGAATCTACCTCTTCTCTTAAAAAACTTCTTAAAGTCTCTTACCGCCATGACGTATTCTTCGTCTTCACTTCCGAAAGTCGAACATTCTTCATCACTAGATTCTTTCTTAGCCTTTAAAGCAAGAGATTTCCTTTCAACTTTTGCTTTGACTATTTCAGAATCTTTCTTGATGATCATTTCGTAAACTTTGAGGTTCCTGATAAGTTCATCAAGAGATAGTGATGTTAAGTCTTTCGACTCTTCAATTGCCATGACATTTGCTCTCCATTTAGGATGTAGTGCCCTAAGAAATTTCCTAACATAGTTCTTGCTAGAATAACCTTCATCAAGAGCTTTTAGACAAGTAATAATAGTATTAAATCAAGCAAAAGCACTATCTATAGATTCATCTTCGAAAATGACGAATTGTTCATATTGTTGAACCAAAAGGTCATCGATTCTATAGGCTAGAAAACACCACCTTCATCAAGACTTCTAGATAGACTAAGTAATCAACCCTTGCGGTATTATTAAATCTAGCAAAAGCACTATCTATAGATTCGTCTTCAGAAATGATGAATTGTTCATATTGTTGAACCAGAAGGTTGATCTTATTATCTTTGACTTGACTATTACCTTGGTGGGAGATTAATAATGTTTTCCAAATTTCTTTTCCGTATTACACATGAAAATTCTTTCATATTCTTTTCTAGGCAAAGCATTATAAATAACCATTTTCGGTTCATTATTTTCGCGCGAGTCCTACTTTTAAGATCATGCTTTGTTTTTCAAAAGGATAACCTCATCATAATTTGGGTTCCTCCGGATTTGTTAAATGGGTTGAAAATCATCGTTGGTAATAACATGCCAAAGATCTAGATCTTTGATTTAACATAGTCTCGAATACTATTTTTCAAATTCCAACTCAACCTCTCTATCTACTTTCAATAGAGTAGAGAGGTGTGTATCTTTTGCATAAATTAGCTCTAGATAATTCTCGCGCACTCACAAAATTCCCATACTGATCACGAAAAAATCCAACAAGCATTACTACAACCATACACAGTATATTTTCAGCGCAAACATGCGTTGAATTGAGATTTCTAAGTCTTCCCCCACAAATAGCGTTGAGAAACTAGAAGGGATGGTATATGATATTTCTGAGTTATCTAAGTTCGCGAGTCTTTGCGGATTTCTTAAAAATACTTCTTCGCTTCTCTCCAGAGATGCTTTTCAGACCGACGTATGATCCTTACACACACACAAATCCGACACAACAATTAATAGAAATTCAATCAATGTACATCTATTAGCTAAACTCTACTAGTATCTCACCAACATCCCAACCCATAACACATGCGTTCAGAGATCGAGCGCGACACGAACAATCACCAATTTGACACCACAAGTACGTTCTTATCTAAGATCGGGTCCGGATCTCCTCGAGATTCCGATAAGTGAAAGTACATACAACATATCCATTTATGCTAAAGTAGCCCAAATAAACCCTAAACAGACCAAAAATGGCAAAATATATTCTCTGTATTCTAATCGTTTCTGTGTATGACAGCACTGCCATCAATCAACAGAGAAAACTCCGGTACAAGTGAAATACGCATCAAAAACAGTCCGCCTGCAAACGTGACACAGAGACTCACGTGCGAGCCACGTCGACACCAAAAAGTTCAGGTACAACTGCAAGCGCCAGAGCTCAACAGCGTTTCAAACCCTACACATGTCCTAAGTGGTCCAATATGTCAAGAAGTCAACAAGACCTCTCTCTCTCATACTAGAGTCACAATATTATAAGACCCCCATCATCCTTTAGAGAAAACTGAATCGCATATTGGTCCCCTATGCCTAGAATGGCCTCACGCCGATTCCACGAAGCTCCAAACTCGCGTTCTCCCTTATTTCCACATACTCTCTCCACATTCTCGACAAGGACTATGTCTTGTCACTTTTCTCAATAATTACACACGTTAAACGAATAAGAAGTCTAAAAAGACAAGGGCTAGAAGATCTGTCATAACACCCCATATTAAAAACCTGAATTAATCTTTTGATCAGTTATTAAAATTCTGCGGACGCCCCAAGGTGATTACGAATTCACCTTTCTTCACTGGGGGGGGTTTGATTATTGATACAGAACACACACACACACACAACACACAAGTTACAGTTCTCTCTATATATATCTCTCACTCTTAGGAGGGGTTTATATAAAATATTTTTTTTTTGGGGGGTGTTTTTTGGGGGGGGGGGGGGTGTTGTTTTTTGGGGGGGGGTGGGGGGTTTTGGGGGGGGTTTGTGGTGTTTGTGTGTGGGGGGTGGGTGTTGTGGGTGGGGTGTTTTTGTTTTTTGGATAGTAAGTGGTTTTATTTGGGGAGTTGGTTTTGGTTGTATTGGGTTGATGTAGGTATTTTTATTGGTTGGGTTTGATGGATTTGATTTGGATATTGATGGGGATAGATTGATTTTATAGGGAGGTTTATTGTTTGTTATATATTGGGTAGGGGGGGGGGGATAGTGGTAGTATATAATATGAGTGATTTGTTGAAATGGGGTTTGTATAGGGGAGTAAGATTTTTATATATTTTGTTGATTTAGAGATTTTGATGGGGGATTGGTTGTGTGTTGATGGGTATTGGTTTGAGTGTGTTGGTGGATGTGGAAGTGTTGATGATAGTTGGGGATTTTTTTAATAAAGATGATATACACACATGGGTTCATAATCTTTTTCCTTTTCTAGTTTTTAGCCTAGCATAGTTTTTTTTAATGTAATTTTAAAATCGGTTGTAATTTCTTTTTAAGGAATGTAATTCAGTTTTTATTAATGAAATTTAGTTTAATTTAGTTATAAACTCTTAGTCTCTCTTTATTCATAGGCTCTCTAAAATAGTCAAATTATCTCAATAAGCTAATAAGCTCATATTAAGCTCTTTCAGTCTATAAGCTGAAATGGAGCTTATTTAATTCAGTATTAATCATATCTAAACCTTTAATCATCTTAACATACACTTGTGGATTATTGAGCTTTTTGGAAGTTTGACCAATTATGGAAGGGTCAAATAAGGACTTAACTCCTAACTTATTTATAAGCTAGGAGAGCTTGTAGCAGCTTAATTATGTGTAAGCTTCTGTTTAGCTGAAGCTAAGGGTTAGTTTTCATTACTTTTGTTCTTTAATTCATAGTTTAGATTTGTTAAAAATTTGCTTAATAGTCTATATGCTTCTATGTTTATTTTGCTTATCTGTTTCTCTTAGTGCTTAATTCTTTGCTTGATTGTGCTTATTAGTCTCATTAGTCATAAACTTGCATCTATTTTCTTAGTTTTTTTGTTATAGTAATTTGTTTTCTATATAATTTGTCATTAAACCTTAAAAACCCAAAAATAAGAAGTTATAGATTAGATCTTAATTCTAGTTTAAAGTAGTTGTTAAATTGTGTTAATTAGGTTTGAATTAAGCTAGTTAATGTATGGTAATCAAGTTTTCCTAATTAGTTTTCAATTTAAGAGTTTTTAAATTCTGTCTGCTAGCTAAAGGGGTGTTTGGTTTAAGGTGTTTTGACCATAAA
>BQNB010104409.1:6395-23823 GCA_026074375.1 Tanacetum coccineum | reverse complement strand
GATCCCTAGAGTAGTGATAGATAGAACTTGAAGAGATAGATTTAGAGAAAATTTGTAATAACTTCAAGGTTTGTAACCCCAGTACTTCAAGAGTACTCGTATTAGTTAATAATATTGAAGCAGTGAGTTTTGTGTTCATTATGTGTTAGTGGTCATTACTGTTCCATTAATAAATTTCTCTAGAGTATCAAAGTGTAGATTCCGCATACACTTTGATATACATACAAAGTCTCAATCATTGTTATTTTGGATTCTTCCAAGGTAACAAACTCTTTATATCATAAAGAATCGATCAAGGCGTGGGATTAACACTAACTACTTAACATATTTTTTATAAAGATTACTAACAACATTAATTTATGCTTAGCAGTATTAACACACACCTAAGCAGCAGTAACTCTAAGATCATCATGAAGTCTTTTAATCCCAACAATCCTCCCTTAAACTTGATATTTATCTTTAAAATCATTAAGTTTCTTCATTAAAAGCTTCATAAACACCAGGAGGATGCTTCCAAATACTTCATTGATTCTTGAGTTGCTTTGTTATGAGCTTAAGAAGTTGATAACACATTTCATTCCAATGATCAGCTTGAAGCTTCTTATTCAGCATTTTTGTGATTGTAGCTTTTGTAAGGGGATATCTTTTCTCTACCAACATAAAGAGATGCATATTTGAAAACCTCACAAAGTGTACTCTACATGAATCAAATAGCTTCTAAATAGTCACTTTGTTTCCTTGTATATACCTCCACACTAGATCTTCTACATGATGTTCAAACATTGTCTTCAGATCACCCTATAACACTCTCTCATTTCCCTCTTCTGGTCTTGTATACCCTGTAGAGTCTGATAGAACTCCTTAGATCGTTTTAGCTCAAGATTGTTTAGATCTTACATCTAGGATTAATAACATTGATAACATAATGCACAGTGGAATTAAAACATAAAGAACAATGTTATGAACAGGGTTTTACCATATAATACACTCCAAGCCCCAATTATATTTGATCAGAATATAACAGTTACAACAAATCTATAACAGGATCAAGTTACCTTGACCTTGAGGCTACACCACACAACTATAGGCGTCTACATTTTTCCTTGTGTACATACACACACTTTTCTGGATGCTAAAACTATGTACTATGTGTCTATGATCTTTTTATATAGAGAGATCATGACTTACAAAGGAAGTTAACATAAAGATATAAACAAGTAAATCTTTTAAAGGGAATGTGACTAAGCCCTTAATGGAATGAGTTTTTATGAAGGAAAAACCTAACTCAGTTGACTGAGATCCCAAGATTGGGTTCAATTAGGTCACCTAATCATAGATATATGAGAGAGGATGTTGTGGGAAAATTTAGTGCAATTGTGGGAATGAGATCATACTTGGAATGGGTTGGGAGGTACGAGTGTACAACAGATTAAGTCACGGATTTCACCCTAACACTTTTAGTGGTTTGATAAATGGTGGTTATTTGACCTCATTTAAGTGACAGATTTGACTGGCTTAATTGACTATATTTTAATTTGGTCATGAAATCATTATTCCTTAATTATGGAGGTTAATTGATTTGTCTGCATTAATTGACCATTTTTGATTTGTCATGAATTCACTAATTCCTAAATTTATGGAGGATAATATAGAAGAGATTAATGGCACATTAATATCTCGTTAATTCCATTAAATAGGTTTTGAGTAAATCCCTTTATTCGGGATCAAATTTGATGGAAAAAAACACTAGAAACATAAACACATAGAAATGCAGGGTTCTTGATCTGTGCCTAGAACAAGAACAAGCACTTGGTTTTATCCCAAGGAGGTAGATCGGAATTCAAGTGTTATTTATAGTTAAATAGTTTGTGTAACTCACTTTTTAAATACTTATGAGTTGCATATCAACTTATTGTAATCTTTTACCTGGTAAAGGAAAACGAAAAGTGAGGACTTTTGCATATCACCTTATTATATGTTTAATTAAAAAGTTTAAATATTTCCAAATTTGGCATTATTTTGGTGGAGAAATCTGATTGAGGAAAAAAACGCATAAAAATATATGTCAAATTTATAAAAATAAAAATTTGAAGAAAGAGGAGGTAATTAATAAAATTTTAATGGTTTAATTTTAAATAAATTATATAGAGTTAAGTGTAAATTTATAAATTTACAAATTTTGTTATAACTTTAAAAAATAAACATATAACCCCTTAAACTTTATACCTCTAGATTTTATATTTTAAAATACAACAAATGCAAACAATTCTTACTTCAAACAAAGATTTAACATTATTTAATCACATCTCAAACAATCCTAAAAGTGTAGTTTCGCTGGAATTAGTTGGCTCACAATATCGAGTCAGAAAACATGTAAAAAAAAAATACTAATTATCTTACTACATAATATATAAAAGATTTAATAAATCAATTCTCTTGATATATAATTCGATATATATCTATAACATAACAAAATAAAAACAGGGAAAAATACTAAAATATGTATACTTTATATTATATATTATATATATATATATTATATATATATATTATTTATATACTATATATATATTTTAAGAAACCATAATGTATAAGCTCGTGCGTTGCACGGGTTTTATCACTAGTTAATTCGTGGCGAGACAATGAAAAGATGCACTTTTATTCGGTATCATTTTATATTTACATAATTGCTATGCATTCATATGCATGCATTTGTACAATTCTCAAAGCGTGTGTTACTCCTCTTGAAGCCTTCACAATAAATGTGTGTACTCAAATAATGAATTTTTTGTACATCAATAGAAGCTTGGGGTACTCCTCTTGAAGCCACCAATTTAATGAGGATGACCCAATCTTTATATATAATAGATATAGATGAAGACTGATAATTATAACACTGTATATACTAGACTTTAGACTATTGTAACATGTAGCTTAAAGTAAGACTCTACACAACGAAATCGTAAATTACTTAACTAGCTAAATTGCTTAGTCCTCAGTATTTAGTAAAATGATGAAATCCCATACTTTGAAACAAGGCAATAATTATGTACGTTATAGCTATTGTTTATATGGTTTTTTTTTTTGAACGGCAAATTGATATTATAAAAAAAACTAGCAAGGAGCTAGAAAATTACAAGGATATGGATTTAGGACATTTCATTCAGGAAATCCAATCAATATTGTTTTTACATCTATTGGAACACCAAGTAAAAGAGTACGAAACAATATCATCTAAAAGAAGCTCCATACGCGGATGAGAAGATCCAAAAAGCACTTGGTTGCGGAATTTCCAAATCATCCACCACATAACTTAAAAGACCCCTTCTAGCATTTTCTTTTGAGCTTTAGAAAACCGAGTAGTTTTGAACCAAGCAATCCATTCTTCGTAACAAGAAAAATCTGGAATATCAATTTCCCACCATCGAGCAATTTTACGCAATAAAGTCCGAGCTAAATTACAAGAGTAGAAAAGATGCGAGCATGATTCACCAGCTAAACCACAATTTGGGCATATAATAGAAGGAATATCAATCCCACGAAAAATGGTTAACCGTGACCCGAACCGCGGGTAACCGCTCACTTCGGTTACCCGCGAGTCCGGTTACCCGCCTAGTACGGTTCGGTTTCGGATAGTAAAATTCATTACCCGCCCCGTGATGGTTACTGAAATTTTTTCAACTAACCGAACCGAACCGCCCCGTGAACAGCCCTAGTTATACTCCCTCCGTCCCATTTTTATTGTCCACGTTTCCTTTTTGGGATGTTCCAATTTAATTGTCCACTACTAAAAATAGATAGGGATTTTTGATCAAGTGTACTATATTACCCTTGTTTGAAATTATATTTACAAACTTTAAAAAAGAGTTTAATTAATTATTTAGGGGTAAATTTGTCATTCTGTAAAAAAGTAAAAAAGAAAAAGCAGTAATAAATGCACTTTTCTTAAACTGTGTGTTTTTTGTCGAGGGACAATAATTTTGGGAGCAGGATGGTATTCCATTGTGAGACCTGGTGGAATCCTTAGAGAAGGATTTGAAACAACTACCTCGCAAAGTTGGAAAGCGTAGAACCAAAACCACATAAAGAATCATCATAGAGGTTGGTAGTTAACATCCGTAAAGAACTACTATTTTAGTGGGTTAATCAACTCTAAATTGTGGGATAATTCATTTCATCATTAACCAACCAATGCTCTAAACACGGATGAGATGCTCGAGGACAACATCATTCGAATATCATTTGTCTTTTTTTGTGAAATTTTGTATATTCTAGTTATTTGTTCCGAATACTATTTCCATTTAAATCTATGATGCTTATAGTTTGCTTGCAAATATATGAAACTCCATGTGCATCATTTCTAAACAATACAATTACTGGGGGACCCGACCAAAAAAAATGGGTCACATTAAATGTTTTTGACCCGACCCCCACATTAATAAAGTGGGTCACATTATTTGTTTTTGACTAGTTTTTTTTTTTGTTTTTTTTCCCTTAAAAAATTTTTAAAATAAAAATTTTTCTTTTTATTCTCGGAATACCCTCTCGCACTGTTGGAGTCATCGATCTGTTTTTTTATGAATAAAACTTTAAGTTTCTTTAAACCTCGCGCTCCGCTAACCGTCCCGCAGCGACGAGCGGGTATAGCTACTTGTTACATACAAAATTTGAAAAAAAATTATTTTTTTTTAGAATTAACAACTATTTGTATAAGTTTTGCCATGTGTTATTTGATATTTTGTTCATAATTACATATTACTGTATGATGTTCGTAACAAATGTATGTATTTTAAAACACAACGCACTAGCATGTTATTACTCGTTAAATGCATGTAAACTCATTTTGTGACACTAATTTTGATCCGAACAAAGCTAAGGGTATGTTTGTTTTTGCGAAATATGTCTAAATTACATCTGAGTGACCCGTCAGACCTTTTTGCTGTTTTTTTAGGCGAGTCAGACATGATAAGTTTATAAACCTCTTTCTCAATAAGAGGTGTGAATCTGGTCTTACTCCCTCTTAACCATCCTTTATTCACCTCCCACAGACCCTTCACCCACTTGCATCCGCCACCGTCACCACCACCTCCGAGCAACGATATCTACAAGGTATGCTTTCTTTTTATATTTCAAGCTTACTTCAAGATTATTTATATGGGGTTTTCTTGCTTCAAGATTGTTGTTGTTATTTTTTAAGTATATGAGTTCTAAAGCAGATTTGTTGTTGCTATTGTTGTTTTTTTTAAGTTGTTGTTGTTTGTCATTGTTGTTACTTGTTAGAAGGGTTTGGGTAAAATTCCTAAATAAGGCAATGAGTATATGAGTTCTTTGCTTGTGGAATTTAAAGGTGTAATGTGGTTGTTTATGAGGGTTTAATTGTTAAGAGGGTTTAATGAATGATGGTTTAATTTGGTTGTTTAGATGGTTTAGAGGTTTACCGAAGGTTTCGTCCCCTGATGCTTTTTGGTTGTTCGTGTTAAGTGAAATCGCATTGCGCCTATAAGGAACATATATGCAACGATATGCGGTACATTTTTCGGGTTATTCTTGTTTCATTTAAAGGAAATGACTTTGACTCTACAAGTCAATGTTTACATACTCTATATGAGTGTTTTAGAGTAAAGAAGTCTACATTGTAAGTAAAGAAGTCTACATTCTTAATATGGTGTATTTTGATTTTCAAAAAGAAGATATTTTGACAAGACTCCTAAAAATAAGCCTTGTGGTCTCCTTATGACAATTCTATGTTGATTTTCAAAAAGAAGATATTTAAACCGGTTATACCCAAACTGAACTGTCGGTTTATGAACCGGTTCATGATTTTTGAACTCCACCAGTTTAAAACCGATTTTGAACCGAACCGGGTTGTGAATCGCTTTTTAAGGAAAAGGATAGCACGTGATATTACAGAAATTACAAAACACTCATACAGTGACATGTCTTAGGAGTGACATGCATGTGATAATATCACAGTGATATTACCGGTTTTAGAGGACTAGGGCCACGTTTTTTATGATTTTTCTAAAATTCGCACGCTAAACTACGGGTAGGGGCAGGTGAGTTAGTAGTAGTATTGTACCAATACCATTTATGTAGTACCAATACCATTTATTGTACCTTTACTACCATAGTACCAATACCATTTATTATACATAAAACTACATTTGATTTTTTTAGGCATAATTTGCTTGTGAGCATCTATGTTTTTATATAAATAAAATAGAGTATGTTTGGCACATGTTGATACAGGTGGGGGAAAAATCGGTTTATGAACTGAACCGGAAAAAAACCGTAACCTGGTTTTTTAAACCGGTTATACCCAAACTGAACCGTCGGTTTATGAACCAGTTCATGATTTTTGAACTCCACCGGTTTAAAACAGATTTTGAACCGAACCGGGTTGTGAACTGGTTTGTAAAGGAAAAGGATAGCATGTGATATTACAGAAATTACAAAACAGTCATACAGTGACATGTCTTATAGAAGTGACAAGCATGTGATAATATCACAGTGATATTACCGGTTTTAGAGGACTAGGGCCACGTTTTGTTTTATGCTTTTTCTAAAATTCGCACGCTAAACCCTACGGGTAGGGGCACGTTGAGTTTAGTAGTGATATTGTACCAATACCATTTATGTAGTACCAATACCATTTATTGTACCTTTACTACCGTAGTACCAATACCATTTATTATACATAAAACATATTAATTTTCAAAATTTCAACCGACAAATTTTCAAATTTTCATAACTAGTACACATTGTTTTAGTATAAATAGAGGGGTTAGGTGTTGGGGTAAATTACACAATCTCAGAAAGCAAAAAAACACGGGGAAATTTTTTTATAACTCAAACCGGTTTACTGAACCGGTTTAAGGAAAACCGGTTTGAACCGGTTCATAACCGATTCGTACCGGTCTAATCTTTTGGATGGAAAAACCGGTTTTAGTCAAAACCGGTTTACGAACCGGTTGACTAAAATCGGTTTTAACTAAAACTGGTTCGGTTTTTTTTAAACCGGTTTACCCTTTACCCACCTCTACATGTTGATACTAATATAACCATAAACCTTTGATGAGAGTAGACATTTTTGCAGGAAAAAGAAAGGAGATGCAACATTAAGCTTTTAGAACAAATAGTAATAATGTTGATCTTGACATTTTTATGAAGTCCTAGCGATGCTAATACTACGCACATAGTCCTAGCGATGGTTTGGGCAAAAAAATGATTTTCTGAAAGTTGCATTGCTGATCAATGAACAAAAAGTATCTAATCAAAGCAACACATCCAGACCTAGCGACATGTTCAAAAGATGTAAGAGGCTATGTTTTTAACCAATGCATCCTTCAAGCGTGGTATCAAAGATCCCATATGTTAGAAACTTCCAGAGGTCGGTATCGCCAATACCATAAGATTTTATGCAACATTAATCCATTGAGGATTTCTTAGCTTTTCAACATCAGTTTCATCAAATCCCAAGCAGCACATTATGCATTCTATATATCGTATTAATGGAGGGATAGCCTCTAATAATATGGGTACCAATACAACGATATAAAAAATGAAAAGTTGAGTTAAAAAATCATGGCTTTCTAATATGGGTACCAATACATATGCAATTAATCACAAGCAAAATATGTAACTATAAATAAGTTTCAGTTACCTATATATACATACCAGAAGAAGTATTAAATTTGCCCGGCTAAATTATCAAAAACAAAGAACCAAACACCCTTAATGAAGTAGCAACATTTATAAACAAGGAAAATAAGCACCTCAGCTCCCATCACCCAAGAAAGCACAAGCATTCTTGACATGAGCAATGTAGTAACTATTGCATAACCCACGCTTACTGCACCCAACAATAACAACAACAAACATATGTATAAAAGACAAAGCAAACATTTTTAGAGCTATAAGGGGTTGTTTGGATTAGCATGCAGAAAAGCTCATTCGAATGGGCTCTTTAGAATGCAGAATCCAGAAAAGGGGTCATTTTTAGAATGGGGTTGAGTGACTTATGGGCTCATTAGAATGCAGAAAAGCTCGTTAGACGTTAGCTTAATTTTTTGGGCTTATGAGCTAGTCGATAAGTTTGAAAAGCTCGATAAGTTAACACATATATACTCCACATCTCATTTTAATATATTCATCATTTCATTTTAATATATGATCGCCGGGTATAATCCTTTTACCCAAGAAACAATCTCATGGCATACAGAACATACCAATCGTGTCCATACGTAATTCTCCATCTAATAGAGCATATACCAGAATCTTTCACTACATCAAGGCTATGCTTCACTAACTGGAAAATCATGAACACTCATTCTATATCTTAGCAGCAATAGTGTCATGCAATTTTGAGGCGCCTTCAATTTGTGGAATATCAAATGGTAACTCTGGATCCATCATGGGTTGAATTGCTCTCCGAGCAACCTGCTTTTTCTCCTTCATTGTCCTACAATGCAAAACTTCTGTTAACATGACTTCAACAGTATTTTAAATGAGATTTTACACCATAACTATTTTTACTTATTGAGAGCAACAACAATTTCCTACAAACTCTTGAGGTAGCCATTACAATCTAATTGACGACCATGATGATCTTACACGTCCTTTATTCTGGTTATGAAGATTGATAATTATACAAGTGTAGAACACTGTATATATTAGATTTAGACTATTGTAACATGTAGTTTAGAGTAAGACTCCACACAACGAAATCATAAATTAGTTAACTAGCTAAGTTGCTTAGTACTTAGTATTTAGTAAAATGATGAAATCCCTAGCTAGATCTTAACGCGGCGATGTATTCAAGTCATTTTTCGTACTACATTACAAAACAGGTAAGTTGTGGAGCCCACTCAAAGTTCACTTGGTTTAAAATTCTTGTAAACACACACAAACACCAACTGCTGACTTTTCTCTCGATTATTACCAGCACATTCACATAGCAGGTTTTTCACACCTCTAGTTTTAACGAATGAATTACATAGACCGCCCAAGGTGAACAAAAGTAATTAAACATCATGTATTTAACTTTAAACATAGGGTTCATACACCATATCAATCACATTTCACAACACACGTCAAACTAAAAACTGATGAATCAACAAATTCAGTAAAAGCGCCGCATAGCGCGATAAGCCTCTACTCTTAACAAACGATCTTCCAAAATGACGTTTGGTAAAAAAAATGAGATCTAGGTTGTTGTTGTTGGTAAAAAAATGCTGAAGGGAAACCTAACAGAAAATAGGGTTTGGAAATAGGACGGTGACAGGTGGTGGTGGAGTGGAGTTCAAGTGAATAAACAAAGTGTGTTAAAATCCCAGTTTGGATCCTATCTTAACATCCTAGAATTTAATTTGTCTTCATCTTTTTTTATTCCCCTTTTTAAAGATTAATATGTAAACAAATGACGTTTAAATTAGGGGTGAGCATAGTTCGGTTTGGTACAGTTTTTGTATAAAACCGAAACCGAACCGAAACTTTTCGGTTTTTGATTTTTAGAAACCATTAGGTTTCGGTTTTGTGTCGGTTTGGTTTTTCGGTTGTCGGTTTATTTTTGGTTTTTTCGGTTTCTATACGATTTATCGAGTTTTGCTTTTAGAAAGTCGATTTGGAATATACCATAAACCAACACCTTTAAAGCTTTAAATAAACAATCCAAACAAAAAAAACAAAACACAAAACAATGACAATAAGAAATAAATGACCATATAAAATCCTAAAAGCATTGTTTATGTGTTATAAAGCAACATAATAACAAT
Organism: Tanacetum coccineum; assembly: GCA_026074375.1. NCBI lineage: Eukaryota > Viridiplantae > Streptophyta > Magnoliopsida > Asterales > Asteraceae > Tanacetum > Tanacetum coccineum. The sequence continues at coordinate 14,050 of BQNB010104409.1, read as the reverse complement.
GATAAAAACCTAATAAACACGAAAAACTCATAGAAGAGGACTTATTATGTGTCATAAATGACATGTTCAAGAAGCATATGAAATAAATAGTAGTTACTTGACATGATATAGTTAATCTAGCAGAGCATATTCATCGTCCCTTACCTTCGATCAAAACTTATTTTTGTTCCCATGTTTATAAAGATCGGTTCGGTTTATATTGGTTTTTTTAATGCTAAAACCAAACCGAACCAAAAACTTTGTTTTTTTCAAAATCCGAAAACCGAACCATCGGTTTCGGTTTTTTAGGTTTCGATTCTTTGGTGTTTTTCGGTTTAGGTTCGGTTTTTCGGTTTCCTGCACACCCCTAGTTTAAATAATCCCAAGTGTTACTATTTTTTTATCAAGAGATAATTTGACCTGTGCGATGCACCGATCTTATTTTTTTATAAAATTAAACTTTTGCTTATTTTTAAAACTCAACCTTTTTAGACAGCCAACATATTCTCGTAAAGCACATATTAATATTGTAGTATAGGCTTGACTTTTAGTGTTAAAAAGTTAATGAAAAAGAAAGTTATTCATCTTAAAACGTATTTTTGCATTGTTGATAATTTTTCTTAACATGGTAATAAAAATCAAGGCTTTTAAAAATTAATTTTTTCTTAACATTATCTCCTTTGAGAGCTATATCTATTTTTAGATTTATTTGAGTTAAGTTGACCCATTAGTGTTCTTTTGTTATACAATGTACGACAATCCATGTAAATGTTAGATCGAGCAATTTTGTGTTTAGATTCTAGAAGTAATAAAAAAGGGTTTTTTTACCTTTGTTGTTGAAAACAGTGAAGCTTGTGTTCATATAGTTACCATGGTATCCACAATGAGAGGTTTATGAAAAGGTTTAAAAATTATGAAAAGGTTTATCTTTTTGTTTCAACCATAGTGAGCTTATAGTTTATATCTATGTGGCATGAAGAGGTCTAAGATCCCAAACCTATTCATAATTTAATGCATGTGTTATGGTTGAACATTTTATATTCTTGTAAAAGGTTTATACATAGTGGTATGAAGTTTATACTATCAAAAACTTTATAAGTTTATGACTTGGCATTTTATAAACCTATTGCAAAGCTTCACCATTGTGGATGAGCATTCATAATGGTAGACTTTTCAAAAAGTCAAAACATTTATAAAATTATTAATTTACAAAACTTTTGATTTTATATATAAACCTTGTTGCATTATGGATAAACTTTTTTTAGTTTATAAAATGGTTTATATATTTCCTTAGGAGAAAGTTAGTTTATGGTTTAGGAAAGCTCTAGAGTTGTTATTTCATCTTGCCGCGCAAATTTCAAGTTTTCTGTATGTTTCTCGTCGCAATCGAGACTTTTCGAAATGAGTTTTGTTGCATAAAATTAATGTTTGATTTGTTAATTGTTGTTGTCGAAAATGATGAGTTGCAAGAAATGCTTGTTGGATGGGGATTTCCGAATATTGTCTTATGATAATGCTACGACGGTGTCTCGTGTCGTTCATGTATTACTCACCTCACAACTTTCCTAAATGAGTTTTACATACACATTGATATTCGCTAATTTATACATATAATTAAAGCTAAAATTCCCTCATTCGTGACACAATAAATAGCAAAATGTGTATTTTAATTGCATATAGTGTTTAAATGTGTTATTTATTATGGTAGGCACGAATGTGTACATTAGAGCAAATGTACGAGATTTTGAACATTTATCAAAGATTATCGAAGATTCGAGAAAAGCAAGACTCAAGCCCACTGGACCCGAGATTTTAGACTCAACAAGCCCGAGCCTTGTTATTGGTCTATGCAATAGCTAAAACCAACAGGTCACAAGGCCCATCTCAACCCAACAAGTCATCCCTAGTCCAAGTCATCTTTAGTCCATCTCTTTCTTATGATATAACATCACAAGAAGCAAAAAAAACCATATCTTACTTTACATGTTATTTCATTTATTTCATTTTTGCTACATTCAGATGAAATGAGAGTTCAAGATATCATATTTTAGTTTTATGTCAAATCATTTTTGCTAGTCTTTAGTTTAGTTTAGTATTTCGAATACCCTCATACTCTTTAGATTAGTTTTACGTCAAGTTTATTATTTTCTTTAAACTTTTAGATATCAGATCTAGTTTTTTTTTCTTTTATAAAATCGTACTTTTAGCATAGTAAGTTAGTAACTAGCCGAGGGTTTGGTCATAGTTAAGAATTAATATTGGGTACGATAAAGAAGCTTAAAGATGGCGTTTGAAGTGTATCGTGATGGATCAGGTCTCATCTCATTATTATCATGTCTTCACATTTGGTTATCTCTAATCTTTTTTACTCTTTATTTTTAGTATGTTAACTACTGGTATTATTGCATGTTTGCTAGTTTTAGCATTAGTTTAGTTTCATTTCATATTATGATGTAGATTTTTGTTATTTGCTTAAATATGGTAGTTTTTTATGTTTTGAATTACTGAGAAAGTAGTATAGTATTTAGTTGTTTTTTTAGTTAGTAATTTGACTTGGTTTTGTTCTTTCAAAATTAGTCACGAAATATTATTTTAAACAAAAATGTGTTTTAACTATATTGGTTTTGGATTTTTTATTCTAGCTATGAATTAAAAGTGCATTTAGTTTTAAAAACAAATACTTACTTACTTGTAAGGACGTTTCAATTAGACTATACTAATATAAAAATAGGACACTCACCTTATATCATTTGCTAAGATCGTAATGAGAGACCAAAATTTTCTTGATTTGCCGTTTGTTCAGGTTTGTCATCACTATCGCTTTTGCTCAAAGTAATATACAAATAAGTTTGATGCATCAATTATGTCTCATCATGTAGAAGAAAAATGATTACATGTGTGTGAACTACTCTTATATGAGTCAAGCAGACATTAAATACTTGTGCACGTTACTTATTTTGACTCAAAATGGATTTGATGTTGATGCCCCAAGAAAATGTTAGTTATCTATCTTTTCTTAAAGTTTTTATGCCGTCAGTCAATAAAATTTGACTTTTCACTAGTGCATCGTTCAAAAATAATTCAATACCTTTTGTACAATGATTGGTATAAGACTCTTCAGGCATCTAAGCCCCACTATACTCATAGAGGTTATGTGAAAACAGATGAGACGACGAAACCTTTGGTATACCTCTGAACCCTCTAAACAACCAAATTAAACTCTCATTCATTAAACCCTCTAAACAATTAAACCCTCATAAACAACCACATTACATCCTTAAATTCCACAAGCAAAGAACTCATATACTACTCATTGCCTTATTTATGAATTTTACCCAAAATATTTCTAACAAGTAACAACAATGACAAACAACAACATTTTCTTTAAACTTTTAGATATCAGATCTAGTTTTTTTTTCTTTTATAAAATCGTACTTTTAGTATAGTAAGTTAGTAACTAGCCGAGGGTTTGGTCATAGTTAAGAATTAATATTGGGTACGATAAAGAAGCTTAAAGATGGCGTTTGAAGTGTATCGTGATGGATCAGGTCTTTTCATTATTTATCATGTTTACATTGGTTATCTTAATCTTTTTTATCTTTTTTTTTAGTATGCTAACTAACTGGTATCATTGAATTGTTGCTAGTTTTAGCATTAAGTTTAGTTTCTTTTCATATTATGATGTAGATTTGTTTATTTGTTAAATCGGTAGTTTTTTATGTTCGAATTACTGAGAAAGAGTATGGTAGTCGTTGTTTTTTTAGTTAGTAATTTTGACTTGGTTTTGTTCCATTCCAAAACTAGTCTGGAAACTATTATTTTAACCCAAAAATGTTGGTTTTGGGGCTTATCGGGTTTAGATTTTTTATTCTAGCTATGAATTAAAAGTGCATTTAGTTTTAAAAATAAATACTTACTTACTTGTAAGGACGTTTCAATTAGACTATACTAATATGAAAATAGGACACTCACCTTATATCATTTGCTAAGATCGTAATGATAGACCAAAATTTTCTTGATTTGCTGTTTGTTCAGGTTTGTCATCACTATCGCTTTTGCTAAAAGTAATATACAAATAAGTTTGATGCATCAATTATGTTATCTTGTAGAAGAAAAATGATTACGTGTGTTGCTAAACTACTCATATATGACTCATGTAGACGGTTAATATACTTATGCACGTTACTTATTTGGCTTAAAATGGATTGTTGTGTATGCCCCAAAGAAAATGTTAGTTATCTATCTTTTCTTAAAGTTTTTATGCCGTCAGTCAATAAAATTTGACTTTTCACTAGTGCATCGTTCAAAAATAATTCAATACCTTTTGTACAGTGATTGGTATAAGACTCTTCAGGCATCTAAGCCCCACTATACTCATAATGGTTATGTGAAAACAGATGAGACGACGAAACCTTCGGTATACCTCTGAATCCTCTAAACAACCAAATTAAATCCTCATTCATTAAACCCTCTAAACAATTAAACCCTCATAAACAACCACATTACATCCTTAAATTCCGCAAGCAAAGAACTCTTATAATACTCATTGCTTATTTAAGAATTTTACCAAAATTTTTTAACAAAGTAACAAACAATGACCAAACATCAACTTCACAACAAAACTACAATTGAAGGAGGTTATGAGGGGAGTATGACCAGATTCACACCTTTCTTATTGAGTACGAGGTTTTTTAAAAATTACACTGTCTGACTCGCAAAAAAACAACAACAAATGGTTCTGATTGTATCTTAACCGACAGACTCAGATGTAAGGATTATGTAGTTTTTTTTAATAAAATACTAATAATTTTAATGATTAATTAAGAGAAATGTTCTTATAAAGAAAAACAATCTTTTTATTTAAATAGATAGGTGCTCACTTTACGTTTTGCCTTTTTTAGATAAATGATTTAGGAAAAAAAAAATGACACAAACATGAAATTTCATTTAATTTTTCTTGTAAAAAACATACCTTATATATAAAATCCATTCCAACACTATAAATTTCCATAAACCCCTACGCTTATTATTTCAACCATTCATCCTATGCAAATATCATTCGGAAAAAAACCAAAAAATTCGAGGCTCTTTGATTACACAAAGGTATGTTAATTGTTTTTTTATTATATGTTAACTATATGATACTAGAATGGTACCCGCGCAATGCAGCGGCGGATACCCGGTGACTATTTGTATAACGAAAAAATGTCACACTCTTACCCATCAAGTGTGACTATATGAATTATGTTTGGATAGGCTCAAATCCATATATTAGTGAGCAAAAAGTGTTGTTTTCTTTTAGGTTTTACATGATTATGGTGTTTGATATCACGATACTCACACAACCAGTTTTTTCAGTGTTTGACAAAATAAACTAACTAATACTTAATATGTCAAATGACTAAAATATACTTGTATTGTTTTAAATCTAGTGGGTTATCGTTATTCACCTTCGCCGTTACACAACTTTTCACCAACAAAAAACTTGAAGAAACAAAGCTGAGGGGATTTCTCGTATGCACATTTAACGAAACAAGCCCTCAAACATTCCTAATGAAATCAATCCATCGACATTTCCAAACAAGGGTCGGATGTCTTATGTATAATCCACGTGGGAAACTTTTCTAAACTTATACTGAATACTACAACGTAATTCCTTGAAGTATAAGTAGACCAAAATCTCTTGACAAATCATTAACTATGTGAGACACTGAGAACTACAACGTAACTCCTTCAAGTGATAGCAAATGCGCACATTGAGCACCAACTTCTACGTTTGTAGATCACACACTGCTAGATTTGACAAGTCTTCATAAACAACGGTTATAAGCTCGAACACGTTATCTTTAAAGTCATCACCGAACCAACCCCGACTTTAAGATATGATAAGAACACGCACCCGTGAAATTCCACTTCAACTACAAATGAGTGATAAAAAATTATCCCCGTAGACATTTCTTGCGGTTAAATCTAAAAAAATAGCCTTTTAACGGTTTAAGTGAATCTTTGATAATTTAAACGAAACGTGATGTTTTGTATTTTTGGGTTTTTAGCCATAATAATTACTATATATCCTATTGGTCGACAAAAATGCCGTCGTCTTGGACTCAGGTTACAGCCTAAAATTTTTTTTTTACAAAACCTACCCTCAACTTTTAACTATTTACGACTTTTTTATATAATAAACTTTATTTATCAAATATGTAACGCATATCTACCGATTCATTCAGATTAAAAAATACCCGCCGAAAGATCTTCGAATTGCGAACTAAATGAGCCCTATATTGTAATTACAAAAAATTATAGCTCGCGCTATCTCACTTGAGTAGAAAACTTGTATTCTAATCTATCAATTCCAGCCCATTTTTGTTATTCACATGTTGGCTAGCCCATATTAAGACGACAAGCCCATCACCAATTTAAAGACTTGTGTAATAATCAACCCACGTGTCTACAATAGTGCTATTTGATTAAAAAAAATCCATCCGGCCCAATCTTAAGCGTGATATATATATGAACAAGGTGTTGGTGTTGTGAGCATATATATGCTTGTATGGAGTAGGATCATGTGTGTGCATATGGATATCCAAAGGGCCTGGCTGATTTTGATGGTTGTCTGAGGAGGACCCTTCTCCATATGAATGCGTTGGCGTGTAGTCGTATGCCGAAAGACTGCTGACATTTGGTTTCTTCGGAAGACCCATCATATGGCGTTCTAGGTCATCATCGTCACTTATTTTTCTTTTGATTGATTTGCTTTTGGTTTTCATTATGTAACAACGTAATGTGGGCGACGGGTGTCAACCCGTAAATCTAACACTATTATGCTAATTTAGGCTACTAATGTAAGTGGGCGGTTTGTATGGAGCAACATGTATATGCAAACAATAATCTTGGCACATAATATGGGGCGCAATTTTTCTGTTGGCCACTATGTGTGTGCAAACTATATTGCTATAGCATAACAAATTGGGACAATGCAAATGTGATGAGTATTTTTTTGAAGCAATGCAAAATATAATAATGGACTGCATCGGGAGTAAACAACTAAAAGGCGACCGTATGGATTCTGGAAACGAAAAGACGCTATAGAATCTACATAAAATAAGCAGGTTGTTAGACTTACCAACAGGAAGTCGGATGGTCTCTGAGTTGCTATGTGGCTGAACAGAAAGGAAAAAAGCAGGAAGTCGAATGTTCTCTGAGTTGCTATAAAAGCAAGTGTACGTACTTAGTATGCGTATTAGATCATAACAAAGGGCACAAATAAGGGGAAACATAGCAAAGGTTCGATATGGACGTACCTGGAACAATCTTGCAATGTGGTAATTAACAGATGAATGGCGCACTAACAGTAGATGATGGATGATAATGAACGAAAGTGCTTATAAATGTTAATGGAGTGCTTACCAGATATTTCAAAGCACATGGCGACAGGAAGCTACAGGAGGCGGTGCTTCTAGATTAACAATTAGCTACAGGAGGCGGTGCTTCTAGATTAGCAATGAACAATATGAAAATGGGCCTTAGAAAGGAGCCCAATGTGAACCATATTCTGGCGTAGGGTCAAAACGACAGAGTTTTTGTCGAGCTATTAGGGTGCGTTTGGTTCGCGGAATCTTCAGGATTCTGATGGAATTGGAATCTGATTCCAATTTCATAACGTGTTTGGTTGG
>BQNB010104406.1:4059-23824 GCA_026074375.1 Tanacetum coccineum | reverse complement strand
GTCATTGCTATAGGCTATTGAGAAGAAGTTTGGAGGGAATGTTGCTACTAAAAAGACTTAGAGGAATCTTCTAAAGCAGCAATATGAAAATTTTACTGCATCTAGCTCGGAGGTGTTAGATCAGACCTTTGATAGGATTTAAAAGCTTATCAGTCAGTTGGAGATTCATGGTGAAAGTATCTCATAAGAAGATGTGAATCAGAACTTCTTAAGAAGTTTGTCACCAGAATGGAACACACATACCATTATGTGAAGGAAAAAGCCTGAGATAGATACATTAAGCATGGATGATCTTTACAACAACCTGAAGATCTATGAACCAAAGGTAAAAGGGACATTAAGCTCAAGCACAAACACACAAAACGTAGCCTTTGTATCCTCAAACAGCACCAACAATACAAATGGAGCAGTTAATACTACTCATAGTGCTACAACTGCTAGCACTCAAGCTACTGTTGTTAACTCAACAACAATTGAAACTTGAGTGATGCTGTTATCTTTGCTTTCTTTGCAAGTCAACCAAACAGTCCACAACTTGACAATGAGGACTTGAAACAAATTCATCCTGATGATTTAGAAGAGATGGACTTAAGGTGTCAGATAGCTATGTTAATAATGAGGGCAAATAGATTCTTAAAGAACACTGGAAGAAAGCTTACTGTTAATGGTAATGAGACCATTGGGTTTGATAAGTCCAAGGTGGAGTGTTACAACTTCCACAAAAGGGGATACTTTGCAAGGGAGTGCAAGGCTCCAAGGAACTAAGAAAACAAGAATAGGGAGAACACAAAAAGGGTTGTACCAGTGGAGACAACTACTTCTAATGCTTAGGTGTCTTGTGATGGTTCTGGTTATGATTTGAGTGATCAAGCAGAAGAAGGTGCAACTAACTTTGCACTCATGGCTTACTCTTCTACAAGTTCTAACTCTGAGGTATCTACTGATTCAAACTATTCATAATCTTGTTTGGAAAATGTTAAAATTCTTAAAGAACATAATGAACAACTATTAAAAGACTTAAGGACATCTAAGTTAAATGCTATTGCTTATAAAACAAGTTTAGAGTCTGTAGAAGCATAACTTCTAGTCTATAAGAAAAAATGAGCCTGTTTATGAGGAAGATATCAAGGTCTTAAAACGTGAGATTCATTTAAGAGAAGTAGCCATTACAGAGCTTAGAAGGAAGTTGGAACTGGCTCAAAAACAAAAAGATGAAATTCAGCTAACAGTAGAAAATTTTAAGAATTCATCTAAAAACTTAAGCAAATTAATAGACTGTCAGATAGTTGATAAGTGCAAAACAGGTTTAGGGTATAATGCTGTTCCACCTCCCTATACAGAAAACTTTATGCCTCCAAAACTTGATCTGTCATTCTCTGGTTTAGAAGAGTTTACAAGTGAGCCTACAGTTGAGAAAAATAAAGCTAAGGCTAGTAAAGCAAAGCCTAAAGCAGTTAGGAAGAATAATGGTTCTCCAATTATTAAGGATTGGGTGTCAGATAGTGAGGAAGAAAATGTGTCTCAAACTAAGATTGAAAAGAAAAAAACTAAGCCTAGTTTTGTTAAGATAGACTTTGTCAAAACTAAACAAACAAACAAAACTAATAGGAAAACTGCTAAACGAATTAAGCACAATAGACAAAACACTCACATTCCTAGAGGCAATCAAAGAAACTAGAATAATATGATGTCTCAGAGACTAGGAAGTAATTTGAGATGTTTAACAAAGCTTGTTATGTATGTGGAAGTTTTGATCACTTGCAGGTAGATTATAAAAAGGTGAATCAAAAATAGTTTCAAAATACAAAACCTATTTGGAACAATGCTCAAAGGGTGAATCATCAAAACTTTGCTAAAAAGACTCACCCTTGTGTTAAAAAGAACATAGTTCCAAGAGCAGTACTAATGAAGTCTAGTTTAGTATCAGTTAATACTGCTAGACAAGTTAATGCTACCCATACAAAAACAACAGTGAATGCTGCCAGACCAATGTCATATCTTTCTAAAATAGAACATTCAACTATTAAGAGGCCCATTCATAAGAATACATCATTTAAAAATAGTAAATTTAATCAAAGGGTTAATACTGTTAAAGATAAAAATGTTAATACAAAAGCAGATGGTTGCTCAAAGATTACATTCTGTTAAGGTAAATTTTGTGATTAAAAATAAAGCAAAATTGGTTGCTCAAGGGTACACACAAGAAGAAAGGATTGACTATGATGAAGTCTTTGCCCCTGTTGTAAGAATTGAAGTAATTAGGCTATTTTTAGCCTATGCCTCATTTAAAGACTTTGTGGTATACCAGATGGATGTCAAGAGTGCTTTTCTTTATGGTATGATTGAAGAGGAAGTCTATGTTTATCAACCACCAGGATTTGAAGATCCAAGCTTCCCTGACAGAGTATACAAAGTAGAAAAGGCAGTTTATGGACTGCATCAAGCTCCCAGAGCTTGGTATGAAACCTTGTCAACTTATTTGTTGGACAATGGGTTTCAGAGAGGAAAGATAGACAAGAATTTGTTTTTCAGAAGGGACAAAGGTGTTATCCTGAAAGTTTAAGTGTATGTAGATGATATCATTTTTGGCTCTGCAAAGAAGTCATTATGCACTGAGTTTGAAAAGATGATGCTTAAGAAGTTTCAGATGAGTTCTATGGGTGAACTTACATTCTTCTTAGGACAGCAAGTAAAGCAGAAGGAGGATGGGATTTTTATCAGTCAAGACAAGTATGTGACTGAGATTTTGAAGAAGTTTAGTTTTACTAATATCAAGATAGCAAGCACACCTATAGAAACTCAAAAGCTTTTGCTCAAGGATGAAGATGGCGAAGAAGTGGATGTTTATTTATATAGGTAAATGATTGGTTCATTGATGTATCTTACTTATTCAAGACCTGATATTATCTTTGCAGTGTGTGCCTGTGCAAGAAACCAAGTCAACCCAAAGGTTTCACATCTTCAAGCTGTAAAAAGGATCTTTAGGTACTTAAAAGGTCAACCAAAATTAGGTCTTTGGTATCTAAAAGATTCTCTTTTTGATTTGGTAGCATACACTGATAGTGATTATACTGGAGCAAGCTTAGATAGGAAGTCTACAACAAGGGGTTGTCAATTCATTGGAAGTAGATTAATATCATGGCAATGCAAGAAACAGACTGTTGTTTCAAATTCCACAACAGAAGCTGAATATGTGGCTGCTTCAAGTTGTTGTGGACAAGTGCTTTGGATTCGGTATCAATTACTTGATTGAGGGTACAATTTCTTGCATACCAAAATCTTTATTGATAATAATAGTACTATTTTCATAATTAAAATCCTGTTTTTCATTAAAAAACAAAGCATATAGAGATTAGACATCACTTTATTAGGGATTGCAATGAAAAGAAGTTGATTCAAATGGTTAAAATCCAAACTGACAAGAATGTTGCAGATTTACTTACAAAAGCTTTTGTTGTAAGTAGGTTTCAATATTTGATTGCTAGTATTGGAATGCTAACTCCTTAAAATCTTTTATCTCTTTATGTTTTTGTAGAGTTTTGTATGAATTAGTACTGTTATTCATGTCATCAAAAGTTTATGCTGTTAAGTATAATTAGTACTGCTAGTAATACTTAATACTGCTAAGTTAATGCTGTTAGTTATACTTAATACTGCTGGTATAATTAACATTGTGAAAATTGTATGAAAAAGAATTAAGAGAATTGGAGAGAATAAAAATAGAAAGAGAGATGTGTGGAATAAAAATAGACAAAGAGTTTTGTTGAGTAAAAGAATTGAGAGAAGTGGTGAGTTGAAAAACAGAAAGAGAGTTGAATATATTAAAAATAGACAGAGTGTTTAGAATTGGAGTTAATGCTGGTGACTCAAAGTTAATGCTGCTAGGCATAACTTAATGCTGCTAGGCATAAGTTAATACTGCTGGCATAACTTAATGCTGTTAGGCATAAGTTAATGCTGCTAGGCATAACTTACTACTACTGTTGAGGGTATTTTCATAAATACTTCGATTAAGGGTTTCAATCACTCATTTAATCGATTTCATTCAATCATATACTCTCTAATCACAAACCCTAACTCAATTTCATCATTCATCATCAAAACCCAACACAATGACGACCCTACAGTTTGCTGATACTCACAACATGGTCGCGTTTTTATCTAAACCCGCTGAAAGTGAAGGGTTTGAGCAAATTGTTGATTTTCTGAATGCAAACCCTATCAAATATGCACTAACGATCAATCCTACTATATATACTTCGTGCATTGAACAATTCTGGGCTACTGTAAAGGCAAAAACTGTTAATGAGGAAGTACAGTTACAAGCCCTAGTGGATGGGAAGAAAGTGATCATAACCGAATCCACTGTAAGAAGAGATCTTCACCTGGAAGATGCTGAAGGTGTTGATTGTCTACCCAATGCTACCATCTTTGAACAACTTACACTAATGGGGTATGAGAAACTTTCACAGAAGCTTACTTTCTATAAGGCATTCTTTTCCCCACAATGGAAATTCCTTATTCATACCATTTTGCAATGCCTAAGTGCTAAGACTACTGCATGGAATGAATTTAGTAGCACTATGGCTTCTGCAATTATCTGTTTAGCTACAAACCAAAAGTTCAACTTTTCAAAATACATTTTTGAAAGTATGGTGAAGAACTTGGAGAATGTGTCTGGCAAATTCTTAATGTATCCAAGATTTGTACAAGTGTTTTTGAATAAACAAGTTGATGGGATGTCAAAACATAATGGGATTTATGTTATGCCCTCTCACACAAAGAAGATTTTTGGAAACATGAAAAGGGTAGGAAAAGGATTCTCTAGAAGTGTAACACCCTTATTCCCAACAATGATGGTACAATCTCAAGAAGAAATATATGAAGGTTTAACAAATCCTACTGATCCCCATCACACACCTACCATTATTCAACCATCAACATCCCAACCTCAGAAGACACAAAAACCTAGGAAGCCAAAGAGAAAGGACACTGAGGTACCTTAGCCTAGTGGTCCTACAGTGAATGTTGTAGATGAGGCTATCTATAAGGAGATGGATGACAGTTTGGAAAGGGATGCCACTACTGCTACTAGCTTAGATGCAGATCAGGATAGGGGTAACATCAATAAGACCCAATCCAAGGCAACACTTAATGAACCAAGTTCCTTAGGAACTAGTTCAGGTAGTGGTCCTAGGTGCCAAGAAACCATGGGGGATACCATTGCTCAAACTGGGTTTGAGAATGTATCTAAAACTTCTAATGATTCATTGCTCGCAGGAGTTAACATACCTCGAAGTGATGAGGATAGTCTGAAACTAAAAAAATTAATGGAATTATGTACCATCTTACAAAATAGAGTTATTGATATGGAGAAAGCTAAGACCTCTCAAGCTCAGGAGATTATAAGTTTGAAAAGGAGGGTCAAGAGACTAGAAAAGAAGAATAGGTCAAAAACTCATGGGCTTAAAAGATTATACAAGGTTGGTCTGTCAGCTAGGATTGAATCCTCTGAAGATGAAGGTTTGGGTGAAGAGCATGCATCCAAAAAGGGGAGGATTGATGATATTGATGCTAATGAAGACATTTATCTGGTAAATGTTCACAGAGATGAAGATATATTTGGGGTAAATGATCTTGAAGGTAATGAGGTAAATGTTGAAATTGATGTTGATCATGAGGTAGTTGTTGAAACTCAAGTTGCTTCTAAAGATGTGAAATTAAGTGTTGACGAAGTTACTTTAGCTCAAGCACTTGCAGCTTTGAAAAGTGCAAACCCCAAGGCTGACAAGGTTATGTTACAAGAACCAGAGCATGGTACAATTACAACAACAATTGCTGCTACAACAGTTACAGCTGCTAGAACAAGACCCAAGGCTAAAGGGATTGTTATTCATGAAGAAGAGCAAGCAACTACACCTATAGTTTTTTCTCAACAACCATCACAGGTTAAGGTTCAGGACAAGGGTAAAGGAATCATGGTAGAAGAACCTTTGAAGATGAAGAAGAAAGATCAAATCAGTTTTGATGAACAAAAAGCTATAAGATTACAAGCTGAATTTGATAAAGAGGAGAGACATGCAAAGGAAAAAAGATGAAGCCAATGTTTCTTTAACTGAAGAATGGAATGATATTCAGGCTAAGATTAATGTTGATTATCAACTGTCTCAAAGATTACAAGCTCAGGAGCAAGAAGAATTGACTAATGAAGAAAAGGCAAGATTTTTTGTACAATTCTTAGAGCAAAGAAGAAAACATTTTGTAGCTAAAAGAGCAGAAGAGAAAAGGAACAGACCTCCAACAAGAGCTCAACAAAGGAGTATCATGTGTACTTATTTGAAAAACATGGAAGTATGGAAGCCTAAAAGCTTGAAGAATAAGTCCTTTGTCAATATTCAAGAATTGTTTGACAAAGCTTTCAAAAGGGTGAACACCTTTGTTGACTACAAAATTGAGTTGATGGAAGAGAGTTCCAAGAAAGCTGAAGCAGAGCTAGCACAAGAAAGCAGTTCAAAGAGAGCAAGGGAAGCTTTGGAACAAGAAAGCTCTAAAAAGCAAAAAGTAGAAGAAGACAAAGAGTCTAAAGAGCTTAAACAATGTTTGCAAATAATTCCAAATGATGGAGCTGATGTAACTATTGATGCTACACCTTTATCTACTAAATCTCCAACCATTGTTGACTATAAGATCTATAAAGAAGGGAAGAGAAGCTATTTCTAAATTATAAAAGCAAATGGTAATTCTCAGATGTATTTAACTTTTGGAAAGATGCTTAAAAACTTTAATAGAGAACACTTGGAAGTTCTTTGGAGCATAGTTAAAGCTAGATTTAAAAAGACAAAGCAAGTAAAGTACATGGATAATTTCTTACTTCTTAATTTGAAGACCATGTTTGAACATCATGTTGAAGATAGTGTATGGAAGAATCAACAAGGATTAGTTAAAGTGCTGAACTAGAAGCTTTATGATTCTTGTGGAGTTCATTGTGTAACAATGCAGTCCATAGTTTATTATCTATTTGTTGAGAAGATGTATCTACATAAAAATCACACACTACATCAGATGTACACTAATGTGAAGCTTCAAGTTGATTATGAGTATGAAATGGCATTTGAGCTTCTTAGATTGGTCAAGAAATAGCTTAAGGAAGGCTATGTACCTGAATGAAGTATTTGGAAGCATCCTCTTGGTGATTAATGAAGCTTTTAATGAAGAAACATGAGATTTTGAAGAAGAATATCATGTTTAGGGGAGGATTGTTGGGATTAAATGCCTTATTGAAGTTACTGCTGCTAAGGTTTGTGTTACTGCTGCTAAGTCAAACTTAGTGTTGTTCAGTAATCTTAATGAAAAAATATGCTAAGTAGTTAGTACTGCTAGTTACTACTGCTAGTGTAACTTAGTACTGCTAGTGTATATTAGTACTGCTAGTATATGTTAGTACTGCTAGAGTAAAGTTAGTATTGCTGGTGAAGATTGAAGAAAATATTCTAAGTAGTTACTACTGCTTGTATACAGTTAATGCTGCTGGTGTATAAGTTACTACTGCTTGTTAAGAGTTAATGCTGCTGGTACAAAGTTACAACTGCTAAAAGTTACAACTGCTGAAAGATAAAGATTGCTTAAAGATCAAGATTACTTATGAGATAAGGATTGTTATTTATAGAATAGATCTTTGAGAATAATCTAAGTTTTAGTAATATATTGTAAATCGACTAGGACTCCTTAGTGTATAAAAGGAGGTCCTATGGTATAGAGTTTTATGTATCTTAGTAATATAATTCATAGCTTCAAGGTTTTGTAACCCTAATACTAAAAGAGTATTCGTATTATTTGTAATAATAATATTGGAGCTTTTATTGTTGAAATTATATTGTTTTGTATTACTGAAGAATTATTCTTATATTAAAGATTAGATTCCGCATAATCTTTAGTATTATCAAACAAAGTTTCTTAAACTAAGTTGTGTTAGATTTATCTAGCATAACTAAACCTTAAACAAGCTTAAGGAATTCAATCATTAGAAGTTAACTGGGATCAACAACACGTAGAATTTTGTCACAATTAAATGCATCCGCATAAAGCATCCTATTTACTGATTATAATCTATCTTAGGAGATTAATAATGGTGTTCTTATTAAACCCTAGCTCATTGAGACTTTACCTACTTACTTCTTAACGGCTCTTTATATACTAATATTCCACTGTCCGAGTCTTTACCAAAGGAAGCAGTACGTTATTTGTTGATCCCAGGTCACCTGCTAGTCCAACTTGTTCACATAAACCAATGGTAAAGATAGGTTAATATTTGTGATCCTATTACTCTAAATATATAAATTATGGATATGGAGAGTCATCCCGACATCTAGCTAGTGAGATATTTTGCATTCCTAGATCCAATTGAATGATGGGTCGCATACTTAAGCACATAAACAAGTATAAATTGATAAACATAATTAACATCCAACGATAAATTAAGCAATCGATATAAACAAACCAAACATTTAAATCTTCATAATCATGGATAATACCCAATGGTATTAGCCATTAACCAATGTAATTAATACAATAATAATCAAATAACCAAGGTAAACTAATCGAGTTAAACGAATGATACCAAAAATCAAACGGTTATAAGAGTATAGGGATTACAAGGTGTTTCCTATAGAATTAGTAGCTTTGCTTGATCTCTTCTGCTCTTCTTGTCTTCTGAAAATCAACTTTTATGGTTAGGGTATCGAAAATATGATCAAGCACACCTAAAACTCGTTTTTATGTCTTCTATTTATAGTGTCTGGAATTTGGTCGATACGTCGTATTGGTCGAGGTTAATACGGCATATTAGGGGTTTCTTAGAGTAGGGACCATGTTCAATATCTTCCAGAATATTTAATTACTATATCTTGGATACAATGTATAGAAGTCTTCTGGATACGACGTATAGGTCTTTGTTCTTTGTGGTTTCTTGTGAAATGCAGGCACAGATACACTGTATCAGCCTTGATGGATACGGCGTATTGAATGTCAGAACAATATTCTTTAGATTTCTTTGTTTAAGCTCCAGAATGCGTGCCTTTGAGCTAATCTTCACAAAGTACTCCATAATTACTACAAATCTTAAATATAAACGATTAAGTACCAATTATTGCAATAATTATATAAAATGGGTAAGAATCGCGGGATAAATGATGCTATAAAAATAATTAGAGCATGTATGCACCACAAGCGTATAATTAAATTTTAGGTCCATTGTCACAAAGAATGTTTTCTCTGATAACAATTTCTGTTGTTTTGAGATAAGGAGACACTTCATTAGTGTAGAGGAAATTTCGGTTGAGTGTGTCGTATTTTTCTCCATTAAGTCTTTTCAATGGTTATGATATATTTTATCTTGACTTGGGAATGAACAAGTATATGTGAAAATGATATGATAGTCGTGAGATACTTGTAGTTTAGAAATTATGTTAAGCGACCATTCATTGCTATAAAAACAGTGTCCTTCATAAGGAAGATTTAGAAGGAATCCGAATTCCTTTAAAGTAAAAAGAAATCTTTCTTCACATATATTGAAGGAGACAAACTACTCATTGTTCAATATATAGAGTTGAAAGGAACGATAGAGTTCAACAAGAAATTGTGGTAAACTAATCCAATAAGATGATAGAATGGATGAAAGCCAATTTTAGAGAAGATTTCTTCACGATTGACTTGAGTGATGTGAAGAGTTTATCAATGAATCTTTACTTCATGAATATGTTCGACTATGCAAAGTCTTCACATGAAAATTTTTCTAGATAAATTAATGTTGATATCAAAGAGAAATAATTAAAATGCAATGACTCGATAAGTGAAAACTATAATGTAAGTGTGTTTATATGAACTTGATGTAGATGTGCGGTTTACTTGACTCTAGCAAAATGAAAATAGTTATAATAATAATAATAAGCAAACCTTGATACACAACCTATGTTTGATATTGATCTAAATGAATGAATCGAACCAATGCTTATCGTAAGCATTTCGTAACACCTTCAAGATCTTAATGCATGAAGAAAAAGTTTTTTGCGTGTATTTACAATGTAGTTTAAAACAACCCTTGTTTTTGATAAGTTTCTAAAGTGAAAATCATAACTTTAGGGTTTATATGTACAAAAAATATTATTGAGCAATCGCTTCAATAAAGCTATTTGAGTATCAAATGTAGTATACAATCTAATACATAGTCTTCAATTTTAGAAAAAACAATCAAAATTGAAAGCCCCAAATTATGTTATTTGATCAAAATCAAACCTAAGATATTAAATAAAAAACAAGAAATTAAATAGAAAATAAGATGAAATCCTTACAATAGTTGTTTTACTTACAATAGTTGTTATAGATTGATGATTTGTTGAAGATCTTATAGATTAGTTGCTCCAATTGCCAATTAGAGTTATGTTTGTTTGAGGGTTTTGGTGTATGAGTTCGTGAGTGTGTTTGTTTAATGCTTGTTGTGGTCCCAATTTGTTTAAAATCAGTTATTTACCCGCGATTTGTGACACACGGATCTACCTAAATAACGCACGGATCTCCTTATGGTGGATCCGTGGTCTGCAAGTCTCCAAAAATTTGGACAGAGTTGATTTTTGAGCAAATTGAGATAAGGTGTTATGTTTTTGGAAATTGGAATGTGTTATACATACTATTAGGGGTATGTGATATAATTTTTAGAGTCAACGTCCAAGTTTTGAGTGAACGGTGCAACTTGTCATGAATTTCC
Organism: Tanacetum coccineum; assembly: GCA_026074375.1. NCBI lineage: Eukaryota > Viridiplantae > Streptophyta > Magnoliopsida > Asterales > Asteraceae > Tanacetum > Tanacetum coccineum. The sequence continues at coordinate 13,065 of BQNB010104406.1, read as the reverse complement.
TGATGGAATTTCAACGTAGTCGATCCTACTAGGATATCTTTTAGCATAAATTTGACCATTACTAATAACACAATCATTTATGAACATTTAGACTTAACAAAGCATCGTCAACACAAGTGTGAGTTGCAATTCGATGATTGTTCTTTTCGTCCTTTTCAATCGATTTTGTAACTTTCATGTATTGACCATACATGTAGATTTTGAAGATATCTATGGTCATTTTATTGATATTTTCATTATCTAGTAAAATTCTAATCTCGATTATGTTCATGATCAGAAGTTTTGTAATTGGAACTTGTAATGAGAATTAACATCCTTTGAATAATGAATAATTACTTCATTAGAGTTTCCGCTTACGATTATTTTTGGGATGATGAAGGATCACTATCCATGACAAGTTCCATCATTCCTAATCCTAATCTTAAATAATTAAATACTTTACGTTTTAAAGGCTTAGTAAATATATCGGCTATATTATCTTCGGATGCAACTTTCTCGATAGAAATATTGCCCTTTTGAACGTTATCGCGTAGAAAGTGGTGACGGATTTCTATATGTTTAGTTCTAGAGTGTTGTACGGGGTTTTTACTTAAGTCGATAGCTCCTTTATTGTCGCACATAATAGGAACGTTGTCGAGGCGTATGCCGTAGTCGATGAGAGCTTGTTTCATCCATAGTGCTTGTTGACATGCCTTTTCGGCGGAGACATATTCGGCTTCGGTCGTGGAGATAGCAAGGGCCGTTTGTTTCTTAGCGAACCAAGATGTTAAACAACATCCCATGAACGTACAAACGCCACTAGTGCTTTTGCGATCAACGTAATCGCCCGCGTGGTCGGAGTCGGCATAAACTACAGTTTCTATTCCGGTTCCTTTCGGATACCATAATCCTAAGTGACTAGTTCCTCTAATATACCTAAATATACGCTTAACGGCTTCTAAATGGGTAGTCTTAGGATTTTCTTGGAAACGAGCACATAAGCAAACACTAAACATAATATCGGGCCTACTTGCAGTTAAATAAAGTAAACTACCAATCATACCTCGATATTTAGAGCTATCCACGGAGTCGGCTTCATCGTCCTTAGTGAGCTTGATCTCCGTTGACATCGGCGTCTTGGTTGGTTTGGAATCTTCCAACCCGAACTTCTTTAACATCTCCTTGATGTACTTGGATTGATTGAAAAATATTCCGTCTTCCATTTGTTTGATTTGAAGACCCAAGAAGAAGTTCAACTCGCCCATCATACTCATCTCAAACTCGTCGTGCATGATATGTAAACAGACTTAAATCTGTTAAGTATTAAATAGTTAAGTCTGTTAGTTATAGTTTAGTAATGATAGAAATAAGTTAGATGTTAGTAATAAGAAGTTAAGTCTGGTAGAGCAAGTTAAGTCTGCCAGCATTAACTTAAGTCTGACAGTATTAAAGTTAATACTGTTTGACCAGACAGTTAAGTCTGTTGTAATTATAGTAATAGTTATCAATTAGCGTTAATTAGGGAAGGATAAGCATTATCTCTTAACGCGTTTAGGGTTCCTTAAGTTTATAAAAGGAACATAGAATAGTATTGTAAACATATGAGTTGATTGAGAATTTACAATCAAATTTAAGGTTTAAAAATTTTTTTTAGGTTGGGGGGATTAGCAGTTTGATATTTGTTCTTGTGTTCATCTTGGTATAGATATTGATATTCCGCGTCAATATTTATATTCACAGGTATTGTCTCTCATAGTATCTTTGGATTCATTCAAAGGACTATAAGTCGTGTAAGGCTCATTGAGATCCTGTTTATAAGGACCTACATCATCGTGCATGATTTTTGCAAAATCATCAGACAAGTTTTGACATGTGGATCCAAATATAATGTCGTTGACGTATATTTGAACAATGATAAGATGTGGTTTAAATTTCTTTATGAAAAGAGTATTATCAACCATTCCCATGGAATACTTGTGTTTTAGAAAAAATGCTTTTAGTCTATCATACCAAGCCTTAGGCGCCTGCTTAAGACCATACAAATCCTTTTTGAGTTTATACACATGATTAGGTTTTTCAAAATCAATAAAACCCGAAGGTTGAGCAACGTAAACCTCTTCGTTTATAATACCATTTAGAAAAGCACTTTTTACGTCCATTTGGTATAATTTAAAGTCATTTGCATAAGAAATAGAAAGAAGTATTCTAATAGACTCTAATCTAGCTACTGGAGTGTATGTTTCATCATAATCTATACCTTCTTATTGATTATATGCTTGTGCCATTAATCTAGCCTTATTCCTAGATACTATACCGTTTTCGTCTAATTTATTTTAAAGACCCATTTTGTTCCTATGACGGTTTGACTCATGGGTAGAGGAACTAAATCCCAAACATCATTAGCTACAAATTGATTTAATTTTCTTGATAGCTATAACCCAACTTTCATCGCCTAATGCTTCATTACATTTTTTGGTTCTATGGTAGAAATAAACAAAAAATTACTATGATTTTGGGCTTGTGATCTTAATGTCCTTTGATTAAGATTACCTATGACTTGTTCTAATGGATGATTCTTGGACTCCTTAATGTTAATCACTTCGTCAACTTCTATCGACTCAACTTCTTTATTACTATTGTTTACTACTTTAATATTATTTTCTATAGCTTCTTCTTCACCAACATGATCATCAACCAATGGTGATAATTTGGTAGGAGGAAGACTTTCATCGAATGTCACGTTAAGTGATTCTTTGACTTTCATTGTATGTTTATTTAAATCTACATATGCTTTACTATTTTGAAAATATCCTAGAAACACCTTCGTATGACTTTAGGTCAAACTTGGTTAGATAGTCTTTAGTATTTAAGACGAAACACTTACTTCCAAATACCTTGAAATATTCTAAAGAGGGTTTCCTACCTCTAAATATTTCATAAGGGGTTTTTCCTAGTATTGGTCGAATTAAGATCATGTTAAGAATGTATGTTGACGTATCAACGGCATTACACCAAAACTTTTGTGGATTCGGATTTTTCTTTTTAAACATAGTTCTATACATCGATTGTAGAGGAGTTCTATTCTTTCTTCTTCTACCCTATTTGATTGTGAAGTTACGTGGCAGCTGAGAAATTATGAGTAAATCCTTGTGCAACACATAAAAACTCTGAATTGTACTTCATTTGTCAAATTCCCGCCGATGATTCGTTCTTATAGCTACTATATAAACTTCCTAGTGGTTTTGAAATTTCCTATCTTAATATTTTAAATTTCTTAATGGCTTCATTTTTTGTTTTAGAAATTAGTCCATGTTTATCTAGAATTATCATCCTTCTACTACTAAAGTGTATAAATTAGCTCCATAGCTTTTAATTGCCGACAAACCAAATAAATCCATATGTAATAATTCTGGACATCTTTTAGTAGAAACCATATTTTTAGCTTTATGAACTGCATGAGCTTGACTTCTAAATTTTGCATGCTCACAATAATGTTTATCATACTTTAACTTAGGTAAGTTTCTAACTAATTCTTTGGATGACAAAGATTGAATTAAACGTATATTTGTGTGACCAAGTCTTCTATGCCATAAGGTGAGTATCCACTACCATGGCGAGACATAATTTGTCTTGAGACTTATTTCCTTATTTTGTTACGTATAAACCGTTTTTCCTAATCTCGTTTCCTATGATTTTACCATCTTTAATTATTTCACTACCTTCTTTCGTAAATAAGACTCTACACTTATTATCGCAAATTTGACCGACACTAAGTAAATTAAACGCTAAGCTGTCTACGTGTTCTACATTAGATATAGTAAGAGAGTCGTCAGAAATCGTACCTTTGACTATGATCTTTCCTTTTAAGTTACTTCCAAAGACAACATTACCTCCGTCGCTTTATGCTTTGTAGGTAGATATAGACTTTTGTTACCGGTCATATGTTTGGAGCAACCGCTATCTTTAATCTATTCATCCGGCTCCAAACACGTTCTCAAGCGTACCTATTTCAACAAAAACAAATTCAAGCGTTTGGTCCTCAATATCTCATGGGTCCGAAAAAGTTAGTGTTGTACATCCCTTGTAATTGTTGCAATTGATTGGGATATTAAAATGGGATACAATTTTCCATGTGTACAAAACCTTGACTTTGGTTGTTATTCCAATTTATAGGATAGAAGTTTTGGCGAATTGGTTCTCTAGAGTTTCTTCTAGGTTGAGGTGTGTTATGTCTAGGTTGGGAAAAGTTATTTCTTTTAGGTGGAGGCGTTTTTGACCTAGACTTGGTTTTGACGTAACCCAAACCGCTTTTAAGTGATGGTTTTAAAGATGGTTTCTTTGACTCTTCAATCTTATTATGTATTAGTTTCTTTCAAGTAATGATAAAATCCGATCTCGAAGACATAGGTGGGCTAAAAACGTGTTCTGCCGCTTTTTCACTGCTTGACGAATCCACGGATCCAAGTATCGTGGATCTGTGCGCCTTTATGGTGGATCCGTCTGGTGCAATTCCAATAGACAACCCAACAAATTTTATGAGTTTGGTTCCGCTTGTTGATGCTTTACTACTATCGAATCCTAGACCTATTTTACAACTAGATGACTTTTGATTGTTTAACATTTATCTTAGTGAATTAGCGCTTGTTAGGATCATTAAAAGTGTCGATTATGTGAGTTTGTGTTACTTAGTCATTTGTCTTTCTTTTGTTAATGTCAAAGTAGTTTGTAATAAGGTGTATTATGCTAAAAGAATGAAATAGCATAATTACCAAAGTCTAGGGACTAGAAGTGATAAGTTAGGAAAATAAAGGAAGGGAAGCCTCCTTCCCTCACCTATAAATACCCCTCTAATCTTCATTAGAGGGTAATGGCTTGTAACTAACTCTTCCATTTTCCCTTTATTTTTAATATCATTTGAAATTTGAATACTTGCTATCCTCTACTATTCTCTCTGATGATTTCTATGATCGTATTATGTTTGATTCAAGATAAGTGAAGACCTATAAAGTGGTATCATTCGACTTATAGAGAATTAGCGTGATCGATTTATTGTACACTATTGCCTGTACATATGTCAATATTGCTGAAGAGTCATTGGAGACTAGTTTTGTTGTCAAGATTGAGACTTGACGGACATTTTCTTTGAAGGACAGAAGTTCAAGACAATCCTCTTAAAGCCAAAGTGGAAGCTAATAGTACAATGACAAACTTGAAGTTCATAAATGAATCTTAAGTTAGGGGGAGGATTGTTAGGAAAATATTGTAAACAGACTTAATACTGTTAGTATTAAAGTTAAGTCTGTTAGTTAAAGTTAATACTGTTTGACCAGACAGTTAAGTCTGTTGTAATTATAGTAATAGTTATCACTTAGCGTTAATCTAGGAAGAGATAAGCATTATCTCTTAACGCGTTTAGGGTTCCTTAAGTTTATAAAAGGAACATAGAATAGTATTGTAAATATATGAGTTGATTGAGAATTTACAATCAAATAGTAATAGTAATAGCAGATTTGATAATTGTTCTTGTGTTTCATCTTGGTATAGATATTGATATTTCGCGTCAATATTTATATTCACAGGTATTGTCTCTCATAGTGTCTTTGGATTCTTTCAAAGGACTATAAGTCGTGTAAGGCTCATTGAGATCTGTTTTATAAGGACCTTAGTACTGTAGCAAAACTATAAAATGGTAGGGTAAATGTTAATACTGGTCATGGAAAATGTTAAGTTCTGTTAGTTCTGTTGGGCACTCAATTTAAGTTGGTCTTCTAGATTTAAACTGGCATGCAAACATGTTACTTCTGGGTAGTGTGCCATGTTTATTCTGGAACTTCATTTTAAGTTTGTGTGACTTCTAGATTTAATATTGGCAAGAACATGTTAGTTATTTAGAGTAAATAGACCAGTATCTAAAAACACAAGCCCCTAAACCTTCTCAGTGTGAATCTAATAAAACATACTAAAATATAAAAAAAATATAAAAAAAACAGTCCAAAGAAATGTTTTTCAATACAAGATCTCCTGTATATAGTGGTTATCGAATTTTAATTTAGAAGACTTTTGGATTATCTAGTCATCATTAATTTCAGTTTAATCGAATTAGTGGTTATTAATAATCCATAATTGTTGAATTTTTCAAAATTTGGACATATCAAGTTTGTGGTTTAATCGAGTTTTTGGTTTTATCGAGTTTGAAGCAAGAACATTTCCGAGTTTAATAAGTTTTTATAATACCGAGTTTATTAGTATTTGTTGTCCGAGTTTGTGTACTGTTCGAGAAGTGTATCGATTTTCAGACTACTTGTTATCCGAGAACAGAGTTGTCCGAATTTGACAACTATTACCGAGTTTGATAATATTCTCACAAATATCACTCATTTTTGTCTACAAAGATCCAATCTTTGAATCATACGACATGTCGACATCCAAAACATACCAACAATCCCTTCCTGATGACGGTTCTGAGACTAGGCCTCATATGCTTGAAAGGGGTAGTTTTATATCGTGGGCAAGTAGATTCAGACGATATTTAAACCGGAAGAGAGACAATCGGAAGTGGCTTCTCAAAGCACTTGATGAAGGCCCTTATGTGTTTAAGATTTTCACTCCTGAAGGCTCGACAATACCAAGATTGCAAACTGCAGAGGATCTTGAAGGTGATGACTTATTGCTCTATGATGTTGAATGGAGAGTTCATGATTAGGGATTTTTCTACTTTCTATTACTTATGAGATTTACATTCTTGAGGATGCTTGCACTTCGGCCAAGGATATGTGGAAACGAGTTGAACGTTTGATGAGGGGAACTATACAAAACAAAGTTGACAGAGAAACGCGTTTTACGAACGAATTTGATCAATTTGTTGTTGAACCAGGGGAAGCACTTGTTTCTGTCTACAACCGTTTTGCTCAGTTAATGAATGATTTGGAACGAAATAACATGAACTTTCCAACTGTTACAATTAACACAAAGTTTCTGAATAGTTTGCAACCGGAATGGTTGAAATATGTGACTCAAATTCGTCTTGCTAAACAATTGACAGTGGATTCGTTCGATGATCTTTTTTATTATCTTGATTATCTTCAGCAATTCGAGAAACTGGTTAATGTCTCAAGAGAAAAGAAGTTAGAAAAATCTCATGATCCTTTAGCTCTCGTAGCACACACGGGTTCATCTTCTAGAAACACATCTTATTATGTGACACATCCTACGTCTGTGGTTGATTATGAAGATGAGTACCAGTAGGATGATGTTCACACAAATTCTAAAGATCCTCTAGCATCTGCAATGTTGTTACTTGCTCGGGCCATTACTCAAAATTTTTCTACTCCAACAAATAATCATCTTCGCACTTCATCCAATACTAGAAACCAAGCAATCATTCAAGGAGACAGGGTGTATATTCAAAGCAGGAGCTCTAGTAATGCTGGAAGAAATAATAGACGAGCTTATGTTCAGGAGGAAATTGTAAAGGGATCGAATACTCCAAATGAGACCGAAAATGTTCAAAGGACTCTTCGAACCTCGTCTTCAGGAAATACTTCAACTGTTCAATGCTACAACTGTAGTGGAAAAGGACATTATGCTAGGAATTGTCCAAAGCCAAGAGTTCAGGACACGAAATACTTCATGGAACAAATGTTGCTGGTAAAACAGGATGAAGCTGGAGTGATTCTTACCGATGAGCTGAATGATTTTCTCTTTGCTGATGCTTCAAGGATGGAAGAAATAGAAGAACTCAGTACAAACATATGCTTAATGGCCAAAATTCAACCAGTTGATAATACTTCTGATGCTGGGCCAAGCTATGATTCTGCATTTATAAGTGAGGTACAATCTTCATCCAACAATGAAAATGAAGAACAAATGTATCCAACTCATACTAAAATTATTAATAGTACCATTGGTGATGATCAAATTGATAGCAATATTATACTTGATTCATCTAATGGGAATGATAATAGTGGCAGTATTGAATTTCAACAATAAAAGCTCCAATATTATTATTAGGGAATATGTCACAGAATAGTAACCAAGTTTCATTAGTGTTCCAATTTGATACCTCAAAGTTTATATTAACCATAAAAAGCATCAAACTTTCAAAACTGTTCTAATTTTATACCTCAAAGTATCTATGTATGCAATAACATGTTGTACATTAATTTTAAACACCCACCCCCTGAATTTAACTACATCCAATCAACTGTATGTACAACCCGTTAATGCACAACTAATCATAGAAAATAACCACTAAATAATAACCAAGTTTGAGAAGTGTTTCGTTCAGGTCACTCTAACATGAAAATTACACAAAAATGGAACAGTTTAGAAACTTTGATGGTTTTAGTGATTGATATAAAGTTTGAGGTACCAAATTGGAACAGATCTCAAACTTGGTTACTGATAAGTGTAAAATACACATATCTATTTATACCTAAAATAACCCAATTAAACCCAAAACAGACCAAAAATGGCAAAAATATGCTTTTATTTGTGTTTTGTGTGTGCAGGTACGGATAAGCCAAAAATCACAAGAAAACAGTCAAAAGCGAGCAAACACGGACACGAGAATCAGAAGAGTTCAAAAAGAAGCCAAAGATCCAAAGCCGAAGCCCCAAAGCCTTAGCCAATTTTCATCTACAAGGGCCACTCTTGCAATTTCCGAAAGTTCTTTATAACTTGAAAGAGAGGAAAGAAAGACAAGGGCCATTTGTGTAAACTTCCCAAAGTTTAACAGTTTTAACTGTCGAAGAAGGGGCGGGAAACACTTTTACTATTCACCCTTCTTCCCCGATTTCACCCCCATGGTAAAACAAGGGGCAAATCAAAATTAGAGGGTGATTAAGTCAATTCAAGAGGTCTACATCACAAACCCAGGGTCAAATCAGTCTTTATCAAAGGATTCATTAAAGAAGAGCCACATCATCAAGTAAAGAAGCACAAATCTAACACAAACGTCACATCAAAGAATGCCACGCTGGCAATCCTCAGGTGTCCACAAAATAATCCAACGTCCCACATCATAGA
>BQNB010104404.1:0-23825 GCA_026074375.1 Tanacetum coccineum | reverse complement strand
CAGCTTAAAATATATGCAGAGTTTTGTTTAGTACTTTTAATTTAGTATAGAAAATTACAAGTTTGGCACTCATAAAATAAAATTAAATACATTTTGGCCCTCCTACAATAAACCATGTAGCTCCGCCACTGGATTCAACTAGTGCATTTAGTGTTGTTGAGAAGGTTAAGGATATTGCTCGTAATGGGAGTATCGTGCTTATGACGATCCATCAGCCTTCGTTTAGGATCCAAATGCTGCTCGACTGTTCTCGCTAGGTAAAAAACATGTTTAGTTTAGACTACAAAATGTGGAGTTTTATATGCTTAGGTTTGTTATTTATATGTCAAAAGTTGTTTGTTGTGACAGAGGGAGGCTGATATATTTAGGAAGCCCAACTGATCTATCTGCGCATCTTGCGGGATTCGAGCGACCAGTGCCAGAAAGCGAGAACAATCTCGAGTACCTTTTGGATGTAATCAAGGAGTACGACGAGTCCACTATTGGGCTCGACCCACTTGTTATGTACCAACGTGAGGGACTTAAGCCTGATCCAGTGGCCCAAACTCCGGTCCCGAAACAGCAAACACCTAGACGCCAACAACAAGTCCATCGCCGTGGGCTCTCGTATTCAAGTGGCAGCACAACCCCTCGAAACAACACCACCACAATCGATTATCATGGAAATGACTCTGATGACGATAAAGTTGCTCAAACGCCAATGAATGTGGAGCGGAGTCTATCATCCACGTTTAGCTTCAGACTTTTACAAGGATATTTGAGTATGGTTGTACCATGGTGTGAAAGGTACTCCGCACCGTGCACCATCTTGGACTCCAGCTAGGGGTAGGACCACCCCTGGCATGACCCCGGTTGGAGTCACACCAAGCATAAACCGCAATCGCAAGCCACCAGTGATGTTCAGTCCGTCATCAGATTCATATGTGACATACGAACACACGTTTGAACAAGAGGTCCTCGATGAACCCGACTTAGGGCCAAAATTAGCAAATCCATGGTTACTTGAAGTCATGGTTCTCTCATGGCGAACCGCATTAAATGTGATCCGGACACCTGAACTATTTCTTTCACGTGAGATTGTTCTAGCCGTTATGGGTCTCATTTTAGCTTCCCTCTTTGAAAACCTTAGCCACTACAACTTCAAAACAATCAACCGCTTTCTTAACTTCTACATTTTCGCAGTTTGTCTAGTGTTTTTCTCCTCAAATGACGTCGTTCCCACTTTTATTCAAGAAAGATTCATATTCATCCGTGAGACCTCCCACAACGCTTACCGTGCATCCTCTTATGTCATCTCGTCTCTCATTGTTTACCTCCCATTTTTTGCAATCCAAGGGTTCACATTCGCAGCCATCACACAATTTATCCTCCAACTAAACAGCAACTTAGTCAAATTTTGGGTCATACTTTACTCGTCTCTCATTACAACAAATTCTTATGTGATGCTCGTGAGTGCAGGTACACCTACACACTTGGCCACAAATTTTCAAACAGTACAATTATTTGGAGTCAAATCCGACAGTTCAAATCATCTCCTTAGCCCGGTCAAGATTCATTACAACGCGTGATCATTTTTGGAGATATGGGAAAGGTAGGATCTTTTTTGGAAGTTGTGGTTTGACTGTGTTGAAAGTTACGTTTGTTCAATATTGTAGGATGAAGCTGATGGGTCCAACGATTATAATAATTATCAGCATGGCTCACTTAACACAACCAAACAACTTACTGCAGACTTAAAGAACTATGATATAGTGTTCCACATTGGAGATATTTGTTATGCCAATGGGTACCTCTCACAATGGGATCAGTTTACTGAACAAGTTGAGCCAATCGCATCAGCAGTACCTTATATGGTAGCAAGGTATGTTATTTCAGGATCATAGAATGAAACAGGTATGTGCGTAGTCGTAATAATGAGATAGTCAGATATCTATGTGTTTGGCAAAGTATGCTTATATATAGGAATTAATAGATTAAATGACGACTGTATATTTTTCTGAAGAAAAGTAGATAAAGTGCAAGACCTTGAGAGAAAATATACTTTACCCACAGATATAAAATCAGTTGTATTGCAGCCAGTATGACTTTGATAATACCAAACTTATAATTTGACCCTTCAATAAGTCATAATGTTATATATTTAGAAGAAGAATTTGTTTATTCATACATTAAAACCTTAATAATATTGAATATACAAGTGACAGCAAATAGATAATCAATTCCAGAATGCAAATCCAAACGCTAATCTTAGAGGAAGCAACACACCGGATAAAATAGACTTCTGCGCGGACCACAAAATTCTTGGTGTTAAATATGTCTTTCTTTTGTGAAATATCTGATAAATCCATGTTTTTTCAGTGGTAATCATGAGCGTGACTGGCCTAACTCTGGATCTTTTTATGAGAACAACGACTCAGGAGGAGAATGTGGTGTTTTGGCTGAAACTATGTTTTACGTTCCTGCTGAGAACCGGGCAAAATTCTGGTTAGCTATATTCATATCAACCCACTCTCTTTTATTAACCTTTAATCTTCTATAGATATGTAACCTTTCATAAAAAACTGCATCCGTGTTACAGGTACTCTACAGACTATGGGATGTTTAGATTTTGTATTGCTGATACAGAACATGATTGGAGAGAGGGAACCGAACAGTATAAGTTCATTGAGCACTGTTTGGCATCCGTAGATAGACAAAAGCAACCGTGGCTTATCTTCTTTGCTCATCTTGTACTCGGGTACTCATCAACTTCATTTTATGCTGTGGATGGATCTTTTGGGGAACCGATGGGGAGAGACGGCCTTCAAAAGCTCTGGCAAAAGTACAAAGTTGATATAGCGATTTATGGTCATGCACACAATTATGAAAGAACCTGTCCCATTTATGAGTATCTTCCCAACTTATAATCTTTATCAGTTAAATCTATATAACCCGTAGGAGAAAAAACGCTCAAGTCTTAAACAACCTTAATGCTTTGTGAATATGCCAAAAGAATCCTGTTGTTGTAGAAACGGTCAATTTGGTTAAAATATGGAAAACTATATGAAAAAAGATTGTTTGATACGTAATTATTGTGTACAATTTCTCATTTTAGTGAAGTGTATATATGATTCTCTATATAATTTCACAATAACAATGATAACTTTATCGAAAAGCCAGTATGATTTAGAGTATTTTACAGCTTTACACATTTAGATAATAAATCCATTTCTATGATTCAGAGTGTCTGCACAAGTAACGAGAAACACGCCTACAAGGGAAGCATGAACGAGACAATTCATGTAGTGGCGGGTGGTGGAGGAGCAAGTCTTACAAATTTCGCCAACATCAACGCTACTTAGAGTCTAGTGAAAGGTGTTGATTATGGGTTTCTGAAACTCACGTCGTCTGACCCTTCTAACCTTTTGTTTGAGTACAAGAAGAGCAGCAGTGGTAAAGTTTACGACTCCTTCACGATTTCTAGAGATTACAAAGACATTTTGGTCTGCACAGTTGATAGTTGCCCAACCACATCCTTGACATCTTAGCTTCATACTTGTGTTTCAATGAATATTTGACCTCAAGTTACTGGTTTATTTAAGAGTAAATTGCATAAATCGTCCCTAAAGTTTGGGCAAATTGCATGTTTCGTCCCAAACGTTACGAAAGTGCAAGGATCGTCCCTGTGGGGAAACCTTTGATGCAAGTATCGTCCCTGCGGGGACGATACTTGCACCAAAGGTTTCTCAAAAGGTTTCCCTACAGGGACTCTAATCGTTTCCAATTAAGAACAAATCTTCTTTTTAGCATATTTTCAAAATATGTAACTAGAGTGAGATAAAACTGTGTATTGTCCTTTGACATGTCAAAAAAGCACACTACTTCGTGGACCTGTTTTGTCACACTCTTACCCCGTTTGTCAACTGTTTATTTATTTTTATTTCTTTTTATACATAGCATGTATTAACTGTGGCATTAAACTGATCACTCCTAATTAACACCAAGTCCGAGACTACAGCACGAAATTATTGCTAGTCTACATTATAGAAAAACCAGTCCTTCTTAATTTAAAAACACATGTTTATGTGATCGGCTAGAAGCAGACTAGTTAACATAGGTCATTTGAACACAACACCTGTATTCCTTAAAACCCGAAATTTTAGTTTTATACAAATCTACCTCATACTATTCAATTAAATCAAAAAACCTAGAATTAATATTTGCTGAAAGCAAAGCAAAAACAAGTCTTCAACAACACTCTTAACTTGCTCTAACATCTCCATGTCCATGCCCTCAAAGTCAAAGTCAACATCTTCATGTCCATGCCCTGGTGGAATCATCGCCCAGTCAACCTCTTAAGGTGGAAACATCGTCCGGTGAATCTTGTTGCGGTTGCTGAACTGCTTATTGTGTTAAATTAGGCATCATAGCACTCACTTCAATTAAATCAGTTAACTCCTTCTTAGCATTTTGTAACTCAGCTTGAACTTGCTCTAACCTATGTTGTAGATCACGAACCAACCCCACCAGGCTTGAGTACATGCTCCATGTCTATTCTTACATGCAGCACATGACTTCGACGACCGTGGCATTGTTTCTCACGTTCCACCTTCACAATAACACAAAAGTGGAGTTAAGCATCAACAACAACAACGATACCCAATCACTTTCCACCTTCACTATCGGAAACTAAAAGAACCAGAAAGAAAAAAGAAGCAAAAGACACAATATAAGAAAGACGATGTTAATAGTTTGTTTCACCATCATCAACTTAACAAGACACTCTAACCAATATTTAAACAATATACTAAGAAAACTACTAATACAAATCAGCCTACTTTCCATCAAGAGATGTGCAACAGCATTCAACCAGCCCATCATAAATATTTATCCAAAAACTCCAAAGTAAATCACAGGAACCATTGCCATGTTTATTACTACATGATAAATTTAAGTTGTTCTCTATTATTGGCACTAAGGGTATTTGAGATAATCAGCTAAAAACTTATTACTTCTATCCTAGCTAAAAACTTAAGAAAAGCATTCACTTCCTTACACTCTATATACTTTAATTCCTTGGCTCACAAGGTTAACTAATAAAAAAGAACAAACAATAAAAGAAATAAGATATTAATAAATAGTTTGACCACCATCAACTTAACAAGAAGACATTCTAACCAATATAAAAAGTTAAGAAAAACATCCACTTTCTTACGCTCCATATACTCTAATTCCTTGGCTCACTAGGTTATTAACTACTGTAATATAAAATTTTCACTTTCTCATATCATAATTAATACACCCTTTTTCAAACTTTTAATAGTCCTTTTTTTCTTATTAAATAAAATTATATGAACATTACTTAGTTGTTTATTCTCTAATAAACTTTAATACTTGTACATAACTAGACCATGAACATAATGAACGTCAAGAGCTAGATAATATTCCCAAACAAACAAATGACTTACTTGTGTAATCATTATGAAGGTAATCTAATCCACGGACAACCCCTTTAAAAGAGCTCCATGTCGATGGGATGTTAGTGTCGGAGTAGTCACCGGTTGTATGAAACATAACATACATGTGTGTTTTAGCTAGCTTACTTGGTGAGATCTGTTCTCATAAAAATTTCAGGCAATGAGAATAGAAATTTAGTAGTGATTAAATGTTTGGTTTGTGAACAATTGTTGATAATGAACCACTTATTTAACAAAGATCGTTGGGAGTAATTTACTACTGTCAAAGAAGGAGCATTGTAATTTACTTAGTGTCAGAGAAACCAGAAGGAGCGTTGTAAAAAGTTAATGAGAAGATAGTGAAGGTGTATGGAAGATAAATGTAGGAAAATATGGGATAGATGGATCGAAATGAATGAGTGACTACTTATAAGCTTTTAATTTCTTGCTACCTCAAAAGTAAATGAAAACCAAACACATCTAAAAGAACTTAAGGAAAGATATGTGAAATTTCAAAAGACTTAAATGCATAACCAAACAATTTATTGTCAATGGATACGCTTTAATGATGGTATTAGTGCCGTTTGATTTGGTATAATTGAGGAATTCATGACATTTGCATTTTAATTTCTCCCAAATATTGTGTTTGGTAACATAAATGGAGGAATTTAAAATTCCATGAATTGCCAAAATGGGGAAAATTAAAATGGCAAAATTTTCATTTACTTGGAAAAAATTTATAATTTTTTTTTCTAGTTGTTTTTGTTCTATTTTTTCTTGGTTTTGTTGTTTTTTTAAATCAAAGGATATCCATCACTTTAGTCGGGTCGGGTTTGTCACGTTCGGGTCGGGTCAATATTAAAAATTTCATACCCGAAACCGGCCCTATTTGAATTCGGGTTAGTAGGGTTCGTGTCAATTCAGGTCGGGTCAACTCAGGTCGGGTCCGTAAGGGTTCAGGTCAACTCAAGTCGGGTCCGTTCGGGTTTGGGTCAATCCGAATATGAGTAAAACGTAATAAATTTGATTTTTTTTATCATCGTTTATATAGAAAATTTATAAAATTTATTTTTGAAAGATATTTATGTGGGTCAATCGGCTTAGGGTGCGAGAGGTCCCGAGTTCAATTCTCGAAATGCCACTTTCTTTTTTAAATATCTATACTCCTCTCTCTTCATTAAATGCACATTTTTTAAGTAATACTAATTTTAATGCATGATGTACAACATCTTATGCAAGGATCAAAATTCTGCACACATCCTTTTATTTTCATTAAATGCATATTTTTTAAGTAATACAAATTTTAATGTATGATGTACAACATCTAATGCAAAGATTAAAATTCTGCAGGCATCATTCTCTCTTCATTAAATGCACATTTTTTAAGTAATACAAATTTTGATGCATGATGTACAATATTTATACTGCATCTATACTATAAAACAAAAACATCCCTCTCTCTTTATTAATGCACAAAAAAGTTAAGTAATACAACTTATTAAGTTTTAAGTAATACAAGTTTTAATGCTATGTATACAACTTTTTAATGCACCAATGCACAAATATAATTAATGTTATTATTAAAATGTTCATCACTCAAAAGTACAATTAATATAATACATGGTACAAACCAAACAAGCTATCTATACTACATATAAAGCAAAAATGTACTTCTATCCTCATTAAATACATACAAAATTTTAAGTAATACAAATTTTAAAACTTATGGTACAACTCTTAAGAGGGTGTTTGGGGTTGCGGTTTCATTTGGATTATCTGCTTTTTGCGTTTACGAAACGCACATAATCTGTATGAAGTGTTTGGCAAAGCAAACTCAATAATTGATTAATTGCGTTATACATCCCTCAAAACGCAGTTTTGTAACAGCATGTAGAGACTTGCTGTTGGGAAACGCATTTCTTTTCTTTTAACAAAATTACGTTACTGCCCTTGGATTTTGCCTCTTTTATTGCATGCTGCCAAATGCCAATGCAAAAGTGAATTATTAATGTCTCTTTACTTTTTTAAAATTCAATTCAATATAAATGGTGGCCATTTACAGTTTATAATATGCAACCGATTCAAATGCATTATAACTAGTAGTAGGAAGTTTGCGTTTTGGTTTATTTTCATAATGTTTTGCATTATCCTTATTTATAATTCAATGTATTTCATTTTGAGAGTGTATAATGTAATTTTAGAAGTATTATAATAATTACTAAAGTGTAATTATTGAGTTAGAAATGTTAATTTTCTTTCATTTTTGTAACTGTTAAGCAAATACACAATAATGTCCATTTTGGTCATTTTATGTGTTAAATTATCAAATAATTTGATTTGCCAAACACTCATAAAAGTGATTATCTGATTATTGCGATTTCAAACAAGATAATCAAAACCAAACACTATTTTTCAGAATCACGTTTTGTAACCGCTGATTATCTTATTATTCATTTTCAAAACGAATAATCTATTTTCAATAAGCAATCCCAAACACCCCTTTAAATGCACAAAACTTAATTTTAACTAATACAACTTATAAAGCTTATGGTACCTATCTCTCCTATTTGTTTTTTTTAAAATTTAAGTAATACACATTTATATACACATTGTACAAGTTAATATAGCATGTCGGTTACGAAACTTAAATTGAATGTTGTCATTATTATCATCTCACTACTAATTTAATCAAAACATGTTAAAAAATTATTAAACTTTATACATTTGAGTTCCAAAAACATATTAACTGTTTGTTTTTGCACAAGTGGAATTTTCTAATTTAGTGTTTCGTCAATGATATCATTATCGAAACTAAAAATGCAAAAAACTAATTTTTTTTCTTTTCAAAGATATTATTCACAAACTTTTTGCTTTAAGACATTTTTTTAAAAGATATAATTCACAAACTGTTCAAGTTTTTGTAAGTTACATAAATTAGGATTCAAAATGAGCACTATGTATCACACAAACAAAAAATAATACATTCTTATAATCTTTTGCACATAATAGATGGCTCATTATGATTTTTTACCTACACATAAGATATGAGTTCAGAATTTGGTACACTTCATTGCTCACTACTATTTTCATTACAAATACTTTTAACCGCTAATTAATACAACATCATAATACTACTTACTACTGTTTTCGTAACGTCATTGCATCTTGATGCACATGTACTGAATGTTTTAATATGAAATGGTGTGCGATAAAGTTATTCCCTAACATTTTCGTCATGTGTAAAGTCATTATAACGAAAAAACAAGTAATCAAAAAATATTGCCGCCAAAACTTTTGATTACAGGGTACCCGACGCCGTATCGGGTACCGCGCGCGGATACCCTGCTAGTATTTATTCTAAAAAGCTTTTAAATTAAGCCGCTTAAAAAAGCTAAGCGCTAGAAGAAATGTACTTAGACTATGTTTATTGGTAGTTTCCTCCGACCGATCGTAGGACTCAAAGGACAAAGAAAAATAATATTTTATTAAAGTGATATAAATGAAAGCAACTATGTTCACGACTAGTTCGGATAGTGATTTCAAGATCATAAATCCAATCTTTTAAATAACCAATCAAAATATGTTATTTATTTATTTCTCTCTCACACGCTATTTTACTTTATTATTTCTTTCTCTCACACTTCTTATTATTATTATTATTTTTATTTAGAACGGCAAGTTAGTTGTTAGTGATTCGAGCTCACAGTGACATCCAATTGAGCAGTATGCAAGACTCAAACATTCGCCTTAGGGGATAAACCCCACTCCTTTTTCTCACACTTCTTATTAAATATAAAAGATATAATATTATATTTTAGGTTATGTTGTTGATAAATAGTAAAAAAAAGTTATAATTAGTTGTATGTATTGATTGTATAGGTGGAGAAGTAAAAAAACAATATTATAATGAAAGATTGAGTTGTGAAAGGTCGTGAATAAACATAATCTTATGTATTTTTTTTTTATAAATGTACTTATGTACAGTTGGCAACTGAGCTATTTCAGCTTTTGTTTAAACTTGTGATATACTAGTATTTTTCTTTTTTTATAAATGTACTTATGTACAGTTGGCAAGCTTATATCCAATAACATTATCTTATGTTCTTTTGCTTGTAGTATGAACAAGTATTTGCTTGTATTGCTACTTTATAACGATGTACTACGAAAGATAGCTACTTAGAATAGAGAAACATTTTCAACTTAATTTTGAGAGTAAATATTTTACTTTAAAATCAACTAAACTATCTTTTTTAAGTCATTTTTTTAACATGATACTTGAGAATACAACTTTTTTTATTTATCTTGATTTTCTTTCTTTTTCTTGTTAAATTGATACTCGACAAGTAAGGGTGAGAACCAAACCGAAAATCGAGTTTAAGGAAAAACATGAACAAAAACCGAACCGAAGTTTACCGAGAAAAACCGAAACCGAACCGAGCCGAAAAAACCCGAACCGAATAGATAGTTTAGGCGTATTTTTCTTGGTTTTAACCCGAACAGAACCAATTAAAACCGAAATAAATATACAAAACCGAAACCGAACCGAATAAGGGGGGGAGGTCAGTCGGTTCGGTCTGGTTATTCGCTCGGTTCGGTTGGTTTTCGGGTGGGGTTTCTCAACTAACGTATAATGTATTTTTTTTCTTCGTTGAACTAAAAAAATCTTTTGAAGATTTGCGAGCTTATTGATATTGTAGCACAAACTTTGGTTAGTAGTGTTAATGAATTGAAACAGATTTCGTAGTGACAATTTAAGATTCATGTTGGCGTAACTTGATACATTTCGAACTTAAATCCACTAGCTAGTATGTGAACTCGTCCTCCTCAGCTAAGAAAGCATCCTAAGTATGCTAACATAAGATCAATATCTAATATAAATGATAAAATTTTAAATTAAATTTAAACAGTTATATAACTACAGTATATAATAAGGGTAAGTAAAACTCATGATTACCATAGTATCTACTTTTCAAAAAATGTTGAAAAATTTTCAAATCCACAAAGAAACCACCTTTTATAACCCCCTTTTAGTTCTTTTGTGCACAAACCAAAAGTCTTTCAAATTTCTATTCAGGTCTACAAAAAGCTCATGGTTATGGCTAATTCTCCATATTGTTCTCATCCTTCCTATAGTGTCCTCATCGCATATACCACCGAGTGTCCCTACTTGCAGGGACAAATGTGGAAACCTCACTATCAAGTATCCGTTTGGGTCGGATTATGGATGTGGCCATCCAGACTTTGCTAGATACATAAAATGTACCTCGGGTGAGCTCCGGTCTCATCTGGAACCGGAGCTTACACTGTTTCAAGCATAGATTATACAACTTCCACTCTAGTACTTACTGATATGTTCATGTCAACATGCTCTTCCATGCAAAATTCCGGCAACTTTAGATTGGACCGGGCCAGCCCATTCACGTTATCATCACAAGATATGTTTGTTCTACTTGGGTGCTCTAGGACGTCGCCTGTTTTTGACCCGAATGAGGATTTATGTGATTCGGGCTCGGGTTTGCATCTTTGTAGGGGGTTTTATTCTTGTGAAGGGGTGACTGCAGGTATTGGGTTGGAACCAAATGGGCCTATTTCTAGTTGTTGTGTTTATCAGCCAATTATTGATTTCGCTTCGGGTTTTGGGTTGGACCTACCGAAACTACAATGCTCATCTTATGCTTCAATCTATGGATTTGGTGGTGATGAGACGGGCCCGATGAAATGGGACTTTGGTATTTCTTTGGACTATAATGATTCCTATTATACTGAAAATTGTAAGAATTGTGAGGCGAGTGGTGGCTTTTGCAGGTTTGCTGGTTTTAAGCGGTCCTTTTCTTGCATATGTCGCGGTGGTGGAAATTCTACTACGAATTGCTATGGCCGAGGTAAGTAGAACTTTGCATATTGCACACCTATAATGTTGACTTGGTGCACATTGTGTTATATTTGATCTTAATATTTGATGTGTTTAGGTTATGCTTGGAATGGAACATGGAAACACAAAATTCAAACCAAGATAACTTTAGGAGGTAACATAATTTTTTTTGAACGAAGATAACATAAATATTGAGTTGTCCTTTTTTTTTCTTTCCTTCCATTCTGCTCCGTTTTGTTTTTTCAAACTAACAATCTAAAAGTAGTTCACAATCATCATTTTAATTTTCTTCACCTCACTCGGATGGTCCTTCCTTGCTTAAATTCTCAGGGTTAGTTTGTCAACGGCCGGTAGTATTTAGATAGTTTAGTGTGTACTCTCACTAGTTTCATGTACATTTCTTGACGGTCTTTCAACACTTTGATGAAGAGGCTCTTCTAACTTATATGAATCTTGTTTTTCGCCAAAAAGAAGAAAAAAGATGAAAACTGAAGTCTAGAAAAAGCCATTTCAAACTTCATTCTTATCATAAAGTTGAAAATATATATTTCCGGGCATTGTCTTTGGATTATTTTATAATTTAACAAATATGTTTTGTGCAACTTTTTAAAAATCTAATAGCTCCACAAAAATATCTTTTTTGCATATAGTTGTTTATCCTTAAAGAATACAATGTGTTGTATACTTCAGCATAACGAGTTCATTTTTACAGTTTCTAATGTTTTGTGGTCTAAAATTTTGATAATTTTCTCAAGCTTTTTCAAGTCAGTTTTTCTTATTCAAAACCAAAAGGTAGAAAGACCAATGTGCTGATTGATTATATCACGATGGATCAAAAAACCTTTCATCACAAAGTCAAACTGTCAACCTTTTCTACGTTTCTAAGTTTAAATCTCATTCATCTTTCTTTTCAGGAACTTTATTCTCGTGGATGCTCCTTCTCCTCTAAAAATGTTAAGAGAATTGGTCATTTTTTTGGTTCAAGAGAGACTAATCTTTTTGGGAGCTAAAGTTCTGAAGTTCAAATTGTACATGAGAGATTTTTTATTCTTAGTTTTTCTAATATATGTATCTATAAGAATTTGATCTAGTTATGTTCATGTAAGATTTTATCTAGTAGATAAAGTGCAAGACCTTGAGAGAAAATATATTTTACCCACAGATATAAAATCAGTTGTATTGCAGCCAGTATGACTTTGATAATACGAAACTTATTATTTGATCCTTCAATAAGTCATAATGTCATATATTTAAAGGAAGAATTTGTTTATTCATACATTAAAACCTTACTAATATTGAAAATAGAAATGACAATAAATAGATAACGCAAATCCAAACGCTAATCTTAGAGGAAGCAACACACAGGATAAAATAGACATCTGCGCGAACCACAAAATTCTTGGTGTTAAATATGTATTTCTTTTGTGAAATATCTGATAAATCCATGTTTTTCAGTGGTAATCATGAGCGTGAATGGCCTAACTCTGGATCTTTTTATGAGAACACGACTTCAGGAGAGAATTGGTGTTATTGCTAAACAATGTTTTACGTTCCTGCTGAGAACCGGGCAAAATTCTGGTTAGCTATATTCATATCAACCCATTCTTTTTTTTTATTAATCTTTAATCTTCTATAGATATGTAACCTTTCATAAAAAACTGCATCCTATGGTACAGGTACTCGACAGACCTATGGATGGTTTTAGATTTGTATTGCTGATACAGAACATGACTGGAGAGAGGGAATCGAACAGTATAAGTTCATTGAGCACTGTTTGGCATCCGTAGATAGACAAAAGCAACCGTGGCTTATCTTCCTTGCTCATCGTGTACTCGGGTACTCATCAACTTCATTTTATGCTGTGGATGGAGCTTTTGGGGAACCGATGGGGAGAGACAGCCTTCAAAAGCTCTGGCAAAAGTACAAAGTTGATATAGCGATTTATGGTCATGCACACAATTATGAAAGAACCTGTCCCATTTATGAGGTATCCTCCCAACTTATAATCTTTATCAGTTAAATCTATATAACCCGTAGGAGAAAAAACGCTCAAGTCTTGAACAACCGTAATGCTTTGTGAATATGCCAAAAGAATCCTGTTGTTGTAGAAACGGTCAATTTGGTTAAAATATGGAAAACTATATGAAAAAAGATTGTTTGATACGTAATTATTGTGTACAATTCACATTTTAGTGAAGTGTATGTAAGATTCTTTATATAATTTCACAATAACAATGATAACTTTATCGAAAAGCCAGTATGATGGTTGGAAAAAGCTACTTACTTTTAAAAGTAGTCCAGGAAGTCCTTTTTATATATCTTGGAAGGGTATTTTACAGCTTTACACATTTAGATAATAAATCCATTTCTATGATTCAAAGTGTCTGCACAAGTAACGAGAAACACGCCTACAAGGGAAGCATGAACGGGACAATTCATGTAGTGGCGGGAGGTGGAGGAGCAAGTCTTACAAATTTCGCCAACATCAAACCTACTTAGTCTAAGTAGAAAGATTGTAGATTTATAGGTTCTGAAACTCAAGTCGTCTGACCCTTCTATCCTTTTGATTGAGTAAAAAAGAGCAGCTAGTGGTAAAGTTACAGACTCCTTTCACGAAAAAAAAAATTTCTAGAGATTACAAAGACATTTTGCCCACAAGACGATCCTTGCACTTTCGTAACGTTTGGGACGAAACATGCAATTTGGCCAAACTTTAAGGACGATTTATGCAATTTACTCTTTATTTAATTGATTTGGTTTTTTGAGTGTACAAATTCCAGTTGGACTCAATTCTCTTGAATACAATTTAAAAATATATTCCATAACCAAGAACCTAAGCGAACATACATAGTACTAGCCCATTCTGGAAATTTAGTTCCGTCAGGACCAAGTTCTGTATATAAGCATTTAGACGTTTCTAATCGTTTCCAATTAAAGAACAAATTCTCATTTTTTAGCATATTTTCAAAATATGTAACTAGAGTGAGATAAAACTGTGTATTGTCCTTTGACATGTCAAAAAAGCACACTACTTCGTGGACCTGTTTTGTCACACTCTTACCCCGTTTGTCAACTGTTTATTTATTTTTATTTCTTTTTATACATAGCATGTATTAACTGTGGCATTAAACTGATCACTCCTAATTAACACCAAGTCCGAGACTACAGCACGAAATTATTGCTAGTCTACATTATAGAAAAACCAGTCCTTCTTAATTTAAAAACACATGTTTATGTGATCGGCTAGAAGCAGACTAGTTAACATAGGTCATTTGAACACAACACCTGTATTCCTTAAAACCCGAAATTTTAGTTTTATACAAATCTACCTCATACTATTCAATTAAATCAAAAAACCTAGAATTAATATTTGCTGAAAGCAAAGCAAAAACAAGTCTTCAACAACACTCTTAACTTGCTCTAACATCTCCATGTCCATGCCCTCAAAGTCAAAGTCAACATTTTCATGTCCATGCTCTGGTGGAATCATCGCCCGGTCAACCTCTTGAGGTGGAAACATCGTCTAGTGAATCTTGTTGCGGTTGTTGAACTTGTTGTTGTGTTAAATTAGGCATCATAGCACTCGCTTCAATTAAATCAGTTAACTCCTTCTTAGCATTTTGTAACTCAGCTTGAACTTGCTCTAACCTATGTTGTAGATCACGAACCAACCCCACCAGGCTTGAGTACATGCTCCATGTCTATTCTTACATGCATCACATGACTTCGATGACCGCGGCATTGTTTCTCACGTTCCACCTTCACAATAACACAAAAGTGGAGTTAAGCATCAACAACAAAAATGATACCCAATCACTTTCCACCTTCACTATCGGAAACTAAAAGAACCAGAAAGAAAAAGAAGAAGCAAAAGACACAATATAAGAACGACGATGTTAATAGTTTGTTTCACCATCATCAACTTAACAATACACTCTAACCAACATTTAAACAATATACTAAGAAAACTACTAATACAAATCAGCCTACTTTCCATCAAGAGATGTGCAACAGCATTCAACTAGCCCATCATAAACATGTATCCAAAAACTCCAAAGTAAATCACAGGAACCATTGCCATGTTTATTACTACATGATAAATTTAAGTTGTTCTCTATTATTGGCACTAAGGGTATTTGAGATAATCAGCTAAAAACTTA
This sequence comes from Tanacetum coccineum, assembly GCA_026074375.1. NCBI lineage: Eukaryota > Viridiplantae > Streptophyta > Magnoliopsida > Asterales > Asteraceae > Tanacetum > Tanacetum coccineum. The sequence continues at coordinate 8,358 of BQNB010104404.1, read as the reverse complement.
TTACTTCTATCCTAGCTAAAAACTTAAGAAAAGCATTCACTTCCTTACACTCTATATACTTTAATTCCTTGGCTCACAAGGTTAGCTAATAAAAAAGAACAAACAATAAAAGAAATAAGATATTAATAAATAGTTTGACCACCATCAACTTAACAAGAAGACATTCTAACCAATATAAAAAGTTAAGAAAAACATCCACTTTCTTACGCTCCATATACTCTAATTCCTTGGCTCACTAGGTTATTAACTACTGTAATATAAAATTTTCACTTTCTCATATCATAATTAATACACCCATTCTCAAAACTTTTCATAGTCCCTTTTTTCTATAACTAAAATTATATGAAACATTACTTAGTTGTTTATTCTCTAATAAACTTTAATACTTGTACATAACTAGACCATGAACATAATGAACGTCAAGAGCTAGATAATATTCCCAAACAAACAAATGACTTACTTGTGTAATCATTATGAAGGTAATCTAATCCACGGACAACCCCTTTAAAAGAGCTTCATGTCGATGGGATGTTAGTGTCGGAGTAGTCACCGGTTGTATGAAACATAACATACATGCGTGTTTTAGCTAGCTTACTTGGTGAGATCTGTTCTCATAAAAATTTCAGGCAATGAGAATAGAAATTTAGTAGTGATTAAATGTTTGGTTTGTGAACAATTGTTGATAATGAACCACTTATTTAACAAAGATCGTTGGGAGTAATTTACTACTGTCAAAGAAGGAGCATTGTAATTTACTTAGTGTCAGAGAAACCAGAAGGAGCGTTGTAAAAAGTTAATGAGAAGATAGTGAAGGTGTATGGAAGATAAATGTAGGAAAATATGGGATAGATGGATCGAAATGAATGAGTGACTACTTATAAGCTTTTAATTTCTTGCTACCTCAAAAGTAAATGAAAACCAAACACATCTAAAAGAACTTAAGGAAAGATATGTGAAATTTCAAAAGACTTAAATGCATAACCAAACAATTTATTGTCAATGGATACGCTTTAATGATGGTATTAGTGCCGTTTGATTTGGTATAATTGAGGAATTCATGACATTTGCATTTTAATTTCTCCCAAATATTGTGTTTGGTAACATAAATGGAGGAATTTAAAATTCCATGAATTGCCAAAATGGGGAAAATTAAAATGGCAAAATTTTCATTTACTTGGAAAAAATTTATAATTTTTTTTTCTAGTTGTTTTTGTTCTATTTTTTCTTGGTTTTGTTGTTTTTTTAAATCAAAGGATATCCATCACTTTAGTCGGGTCGGGTTTGTCACGTTCGGGTCGGGTCAAAGTTAAAAATTTCATACCCAGACCTGACCCTATTTGAATTCGGGTTAGTCGAGTTCGTGTCAATTCAGGTCGGGTCAACTCAGGTCGGGTCCGTAAGGGTTCAGGTCAACTGAGGTCGGGTCCGTTCGAGTTTGGGTCAATCCGAATATGAGTAAAACGTAATAAATTTGATTTTTTTTTATCATCGTCTATATAGAAAATTTATAAAATTTATTTTTGAAAGATATTTATGTGGGTCAATCGGCTTAGGGTGCGAGAGGTCCCGAGTTCAATTCTCAGAATGTCACTTTCTTTTTTAAATATCTATACTCCTCTCTCTTCATTAAATGCACATTTTTTAAGTAATACTAATTTTAATGCATGATGTACAACATCTTATGCAAGGATCAAAATTCTGCACACATCCCTTTATTTTCATTAAATGCACATTTTTTAAGTAATACAAATTTTAATGCATGATGTACAACATTTAATGCAAAGATCAAAATTCTGCACGCATCATTCTCTCTTCATTAAATGCACATTTTTTAAGTAATACAAATTTTGATGCATGATGTACAATATCTATACTACATCTATACTACTTAGAGCATACACAATGCATAAAACACTGAAAAGCTTTTTGCTAGTTTATAAAGCTTTTGAAATAGCTTTTTTGCATTGGAGCATGAGGTTTTGCAAAAGCTTTTTACAAATGACTTGGCTAACAAATAGCTTTTTGCAAAAACCTATTAGGCATTAATGTCTTGTGCATTTAAGGCATTAAATGCAAAAAGCCATAAAGACTTTTTAGCATTGTAGATTCTCTTATAAAACAAAATCATCTCTCTCTCTTTATTAATGCACAAAAAAGTTAAGTAATACAACTTATTAAGTTTATGGTACAATCTTTAAATGCAACTTGATTTTAAGTAACACATATCATAAAGCTTATGGTACAATCCTTAGATGCACATAACTTATATAGTTTTTAAGTAACACAAGTTTTAATGCTATATATACAACTTTTTAATGCAGCAATGCACAAATATAATTAATGTTATAATTAATGTTATTATTAAAATACTCATCACTCAAAAGTACAATTAATATAATACATGGTACAAACCAAACAAGCTATCTATACTACATATAAAGTAAAAATGTACTTCTATCCTCATTAAATACATACAAAATTTTAAGTAATACAAATTTTAAAGTTTATGGTACAACTCTTAAGATGGTGTTTGGTGTTGCGGTTTCATTTGGATTATCTGCGTTTTTGCGTTTACGAAACGCACATAATCTGCATGAAGTGTTTGGCAAAGCAAACTCAATAATTGAGTAATCGCGTTATACATCCCTCAAAACGTGGTTTTGTAACAGCATGTGGAGCCTAGCTGTTGGGAAATGCATTTTTCCTTTTAACAAAATTACGTTACTGCCCTTTAATTTCGCCTCTTTTATTGCATGCTGCCAAATGGCAATGCAAAAGTGAATTATTAATGTCTTTTTACTTTTTTAAAATTCAATTCAATATAAATGGTGGCCATTTGTAGTTTATAATATATTAAAATGCAATCGATTCTAATGCATTATAACTAGTAGTATGAAGTTTGCTTTTTGGTTTATTATCATAATGTTTTGCATTATCATTATTTATAACTCAATGTATTTCATTTTGAGAGTGTATAATGTAATTTTAGAAGTATAATAATTACTAAAGTGTAATTGTTGAGTTAGAAATGTTAATTTTTTTTTTTCATTTTGTAACTGTTAAGCAAATACACAATAATGTCCATTTTGGTCATTTTATGTGTTAAATTATCAAATAATCTGATTTGTCAAACACTCATAAAAGTGATTATCTGATTATTGCGATTTCAAACAATATAATCAAATCCAAACACTAAGTTTCAAAATCACGTTCTGTAACAACTGATTATCTGATTATCCATTTTCAAAACGGATAATTTATTTTCAATAAGCAATCCCAAACACCCCCTTAAATGCACAAAACTTAATTTTAACTAATACAACTTATAAAGCTTATGGTACCTATCTCTCCTATTTTTTTAAAATTTAAGTAATACACACTTATATACACATTGTACAAGTTAATATAGCATGTCGGTTACGAAACTTAAATTGAATGTTGTCATTATGATCATCTCACTACTAATTTAATCAAAACATGTTAAAAATTAATTAAACTTTATACCATTGAAGTCTAAAAATTAATATTAAACTGTTGTTTGCACAAGTGAATTTTCTAATTTAGTGTTTCGTCAATGATATCATTATGGAAACTAAAAATGCAAAAACCTAATTTTTTTTCTTTTCAAAGATATTATTCACAAACTTTTTTGTTTAAGTCAATTTTTTGAAAGATATAATTCACAAACTGCTACTTCATTCAAGTTTTTGTAAGTTACATAAATTAGGATTCAAAATGAGCACTATATATCACACAAACAAGAAATAATACATTCTTATAATCTTTTGCACATAATAGATGACCCATTATGATTTTTTACCTACAAATAAGATATGAGTTCAGAATTTAGTACACTTCATTGCTCACTACTGTTTTCATTACAAATACTTTTAACCGCTAATTATTACAACATCATAATACTACTTACTACTGTTTTCGTAACGTCATTGCATCTTGATACACATGTACTGAATGTTTTAATATGAAATGGTGTGCGATAAAGTTATTCCCTAACATTTTCGTTATGTGTAAAGTCATTATAACGAAAAAACAAGTAATCAAAAAAAATATTGCCGCCAAAACTTTTGATTACAGGGTACCCGCCGCCGCATCGGGTACCGCGCGCGGATACCCTGCTAGTATTTATTCTAAAAAGTTTTTAAATTAAGCTGCTTAAAAAAGCTAAACGCTAGAAGAAATGTATTATGTATTTTTTTTTATAAATGTACTTATGTACAGTTGGCAACTGAGCTATTTCAGCTTTTGTTTAAACTTGTGATATACTAGTATTTTTTTTTATAAATGTACTTATGTACAGTTGGCAAGCTTATATCCAAGAACATGATCTTATGTTCTTTTGCTTGTAGTATGAACAAGTATTTGCTTGTATTGCTACTTTATAACGATGTAGTATGAAGATAGCTACTTAGAATAGAGAAACATTTTCAACTTAATTTTGAGAGTAAAAATATTTTACTTTAAAATCAACTAAACTATCTTTTTTAAGTATTTTTTTTAACATGATACCCGAGAATACAACTTTTTTTATTTATCTCGATTTTCTTTCTTTTTCTTGTTTAAATTGATACTCGAGAAGTAAGGGTGAGAACCGAACCGAACCGAACCGAAAATCGAGTTTAAGGAAAAACATGAACCGAAACCGAACCGAAGTTTACCGAGAAAAACCGAAACCGAACCGAATAGATAGTTTAGACGTATTTTTCTTGGTTTTAACCCGAACAGAACCAATTAAAACCGAAATAAATATACAAAACCGAAACCGAACCAAATCAGGTCAGGTCGGTTCGATTCGGTTTCGGTCGGTTCGGGTTGGTTTTCGGGTGGGTTTGCTCAGCCTTAAGCGTTATAATGTATTTTTTTTTCTTCTTTGAACTAAAAAATGCTGTTTGAAGATTTGCGAGCTTATTGATATTGTAGCACAAAGTTTGGTTAGTGTTACTGAATTGAAACCGATTTCGTAGTGACAATTTAAGATTCATGTTGGCGTAACTTGATACATTTCGAACTTAAATCCACTAGCTAGTATGTGAACTCGTCCTCCTCAGCTAAGAAAGCAACATAAGATCAATATCTAATATAAATGATAAAATTTTAAATTAAATTTAAACAGTTATATAACTACAGTATATATTAAGGGTAAAACTCATGATTACCATAGTATCTACTTTTCAAAAAATGTTGAAAAATTTTCAAATCCACCGAAAGAAACCACCTTTTATAACCCCCTTTTAGTTCTTTTGTGCACAAACCAAAAGTCTTTCAAATTTCTATTCAGGTCTACAAAAAGCTCATGGTTATGGCTAATTCTCCATATTGTTCTCATCCATCCTATAGTGTCCTCATCGCATATACCACCGAGTGTCCCTACTTGCAGGCAAGGACGGAACTTAATGGGGACCGGGAGGGGTTCCGGCCCCCCCCAAAATTTTCAGCCACAGGTACATTTTTAATCCTTATACTTTGTAGTGTTAAGCATTATTAGTACAAATGCTAAAAGAAACTGTATATTGGCCCCCCTAAAATAAATACATTATAGTTTGGCCCCTCTAATAATACTTGTCAAGTTCCGTCCCTGACAAATGTGGAAACCTCACTATCAAGTATCCGTTTGGGTCGGATTATGGATGTGGCCATCCAGACTTTGCTAGATACATAAAATGTACCTCGGGTGAGCTCCGGTCTCATCTGGAACCGGAGCTTACACTGTTTCAAGCATAGATTATACAACTTCCACTCTAGTACTAACTGATATGTTCATGTCAACATGCTCTTCCATGCAAAATTCCGGCAACTTTAGATTGGACCGGGCCAGCCCATTCACGTTATCATCACAAGATATGTTTGTTCTACTTGGGTGCTCTAGGACGTCGCCTGTTTTTGACCCGAATGAGGATTTATGTGATTCGGGCTCGGGTTTGCATCTTTGTAGGGGGTTTTATTCTTGTGAAGGGGTGACTGCAGGTATTGGGTAGGAACCAAATGGGCCTATTTCTAGTTGTTGTGTTTATCAGCCAATTATTGATTTCGCTTCGGGTTTTGGGTTGGACCTACCGAAACTACAATGCTCATCTTATGCTTCAATCTATGGATTTGGTGGTGATGAGACGGACCCGATGAAATGGGACTTTGGTATTTCTTTGGACTATAATGATTCCTATTATACTGAAAATTGTAAGAATTGTGAGGCGAGTGGTGGCTTTTGCAGGTTTGCTGGTTTTAAGCGGTCCTTTTCTTGCATATGTCGCGGTGGTGGAAATTCTACTACGAATTGCTATGGCCGAGGTAAGTAGAACTTTGCATATTGCACACCTATAATGTTGACTTGGTGCACATTGTGTTATATTTGATCTTAATATTTGATCTTAATATTTGATGTGTTTAGGTTATGCTTGGAATGGAACATGGAAACACAAAATTCAAACCAAGATAACTTTTAGGACGCGTACTATAATTTGCGCCCTCCCGCGCGCGCTCCTCACTGAAGATAACAATAACATATTTGTGTTAGATCCTTTTTTTTTCTTTCCATTATGCATCGTCTTGGTTTTTAATAACTTTCTCTAAATGTAGTTACGCTATCATCATTTTGTTATATTTCTTCACCTCACTCGGATGGTCCTTCCTTCCTTAAATTCTCAGGGTTAGTTTGTCAACGGCCGGTAGTATTTAGATAGTTTAGTGTGTACTCTCACTAGTTTCATGTACATTTCTTGACGGACTTTCAACACTTTGATGAAGAGAGAGGCTCTTCCTAACTTTTATATGCATGTTGGCGTAACTTGATACATTTCGAACTTAAATCCACTAGCTAGTATGTGAACTCGTCCTCCTCAGCTAAGAAAGCATCCTAAGTATGCTAACATAAGATCAATATCTAATATAAATTATAAAATTTTAATTAAATTTAAACAGTTATATAACTATATATTAAGGGTAAAACTCATGATTACCATAGTATCTAATAGCTCCACAGAAATATCTTTTTCGCATATAGTTGTTTATCCTTAAAGAATACAATGTGTTGTATACTTCAGCATAACGAGTTCATTTTTACAGTTTCTAATGTTTTGCGGTCTAAAATTTTGATAATTTTCTCAAGCTTTTTCAAGTCAGTTTTTCTTATTCAAAAACAAAAGGTAGAAAGACCAATGTGCTAATTGATTATATCACGATGGATCAAAAAACCTTTCATCACAAAGTTAAACTGTCGACCTTTTCTACGTTTCTAAGTTTGAATCTCATTCATCTTTCTTTTCAGGAACTTTACTCTCGTGGATGCTCCTTCTCCTCTAAAAATGTTACGAGAATTGGTCATTTTTTTGGTTCAAGAGAGACTAATCTTTTTGGGAGCTAAAGTTCTGAAGTTCAAATGTACTTGAGAATTTTTTATTCATGTTTTCTATTATTGTATCTATAAGATTTTATCTAGTTATGTTCATGTAAGATTTTATCTAGTAGATAAAGTGCAAGACCTTGAGAGAAAATATATTTTACTTACAGATATAAAATCAGTTGTATTGCAGCCAGTATGACTTTGATAATACCAAACTTATTATTTGATCCTTCAATAAGTCATAATGTCATATATTTAAAGGAAGAATTTGTTTATTCATACATTAAAACCTTACTAATATTGAAAATAGAAATGACAATAAATAGATAACGCAAATCCAAACGCTAATCTTAGAGGAAGCAACACACGGGATAAAATAGACATCTGCGCGAACCACAAAATTCTTGGTGTTAAATATGTATTTCTTTTGTGAAATATCTGATAAATCCATGTTTTTCAGTGGTAATCATGAGCGTGAATGGCCTAACTCTGGATCTTTTTATGAGAACAACGACTCAGGAGGAGAATGTGGTGTTTTGGCTGAAACTATGTTTTACGTTCGTGCTGAGAACCGGGCAAAATTTTGGTTAGCTATATGCATATCAACCCACTCTCTTTTTTATTAATCTTTAATCTTCTATAGATATGTAACCTTTCATAAAAAACTGCATCCGTGTTACAGGTACTCTACAGACTATGGGATGTTTAGATTTTGTATTGCTGATACAGAACATGATTGGAGAGAGGGAACCAAACAGTATAAATTCATTGAGCACTGTTTGGCATCAGTAGATAGACAAAAGCAACCGTCGCTTATCTTTCTTGCTCATCGTGTACTCGGGTACTCATCAACTTCATTTTATGTTGTGGATGGAGCTTTTAGGAAACCGATGGGGAGAGACAGCCTTTAAAAGCTCTGGCAAAAGTACAAAGTTGATATAGCGATTTATGGTCATGCACACAATTATGAAAGAACCTGTCCTATTTATGAGGTATCCTCCCAA
>BQNB010104403.1:0-21023 GCA_026074375.1 Tanacetum coccineum | reverse complement strand
TCTCGAACTATGTAAAGCAATTACATTAAGAAAACTCAACACAATACTCATCTATGGTCTTGCAATGATGTACAGGCCAAGTTCTAAAGTCTACAATACTACTGGCACACTCAATTTTGGTGGGTAATGTAATATGAGAAAATGGAATATCATGCAAACCTCTCCAATGAAATAATAGGGTAATTGTGCTCAGCATAGATCTATTCTAGTTTTGGAAAAGAAAAACATGTTAAAAATGGCATCATTAGTCAAGAGGTAATTCTACTCTCATCCCCCTACTTGAACTGTCCAATGTCCCTATTATACATAAAATGATAAAAATATGAAGGAAATTGTAGAATTAAAACGAAAAAACTCCCCTGAGTATTGCTCAGAATGATTGAAGATACACGTTCCTAAGAAGTATCTCGCCTTGAGATCCATGAGCAATATTTAAATCCCTGGATTAACTTAACAAACCGTGTGCATTATACATTAAAACAATAAATGAAAAATAAAAAAACCAAACTCACTTTAGTAGGAATCACAGTATCATTTAGCGTATGCAACAAGCCTTTAAAACCACTCGATGTCCCGAGTGGACGAGAGAAGTCTCATGAGGGCTTATAGGGAACATACCCACAAAGTTTATTTAATAAATGTACAAGGTTTTGTTAAACTTCAAAAATAATTTTTGAAAAAGTTTGGCTACAGCAGGAGAACTACGGCGTAGTCCCACAGTATTGGCTACACCGTAGTTAAATGAAATAGACAAATTTTTAATAACTGAATCCCAGCTACGACATAGCCTGGTTACCTAGCTACGCCATAATTACAGCCTGCAATATAAGATTTCACTTAACCGTGAGCCAAGGCGATGTCATTCTTCGTTCCCTTTGTTGTAGTAACCTGCAAAAATAGTAAAGAATACACAAAACCAAACCTAATGCAAAAAAGAAATGAAACAATCTAAAAAGGATAAAAGTTGGGTTGTCTCCCGAGAAGCACTTCTATCTATTAACGAGTCTTTAGGTTAGACTCAAGTCAGGTCTACGTCATGTCGTGGTTGCTTGCATGCCCGTGGGTGATCCACTCAATCACCTTTTCATCCTTCTTATATTCATCACCTAATTGTAAACATCCTTTATAGAATTTATTGATCTTTTGGTATGCATGGTCGAATCCATTGGCCTTATCTTCATCACTGATTCTTATAATAGGTGCCATCATATTACATTATTTGGTTGACAAGTGGCGGACCCTTGAAATTGTTCTAGGCATTTGAAACATGGTTTTGTCATCCCCAAACTTAAACCAAACCAACCCTTCTGTCACACTTTCTTTTAACCTCGATGAATCCTTAAAGGGTCTTCCAAGCAAGATTTCGGTTAACCCTTTTTCGATAAATTCACTAACATCTTTGAGAACAATAAAATCAGCCAAAAATGTGTAGCAAACTATAAACACATGTATATTTTTAGCCACTCCTACAAAGTTATTCCCCATATAGATCAACTCATTTCTCATTACCTCATTATTACTGCTTCTAGATATTATGTTTACTAACGTGTTTGGGTCGATATAAGGCTTAAAATTTACAAATCCTATTTTGCATATGATTTGTAAAGTGTGCGGGTTCTGATAGTAAATTTTATTCCCCGTTCTAAAAAACTGAGGTTGTAATTGCTGGTGGTTTACCTCATTTTGTCTGAATTGTATGGCTTGTTTATCCAAGAGGTCTTCCAGATTTCCATTAAAGTCTTCCAACCCAATTCCTGATTTCTCCTTTCGAATCTGAGAGTACTCAAAAGTTTCAACGCTCTTAATGGGAAAGAGAGATCATCTAGATCATCTAGCTCCAAAAAATCTCTAAAATCTCTATTGATCTCATCGTTCATTAAGAAGTCTTCTAGGTTTTCCTGCTCTTCGAAGCCATTAGGTACCTAGAAATTATTTATTGCCCATACCGATGTCGCAAATAATGGAGGTATCCTCGTTAGCATTAAACATAACTTTTTCTCTTTCGACCTCTAACGAAATTTTCATGCCAAAAACGTCCATCCTAACATGCGCAGTAGCAAGCATTGGCCTTCCTAGTATAATTGGAACCTTGTCATCCTCAATGATGTCAAGGATAACAAAATCCACTAGAAAAATAAACTAATCAATTTTTACCAGGACATTTTCAATGATTCCCTTTGGGAATTGCATTGATTTGTCTACCATTTCTATTAGCATTCTAAGATGTTTGGGGTTACCTAAACCTAAACGTTTAAACAATGAAAATGGCATTAGGCTAATGCTTGCTCCTAAGTCAGCTAATGCGTTACTCATAGTCATATTACTGATTATACAGGGAAGAATGAAACTCCCTAGATCCTTCTCCTTTGGTGGAAGCTCATTCTGTAAGACAGCTGAGCACCAAGCATTCAGTTTCACCATAGATACCTCCTCGATCTTGCCTTTTTGGACATAAGCTCTCGTAAATTTTTGGTAAATTCTGGAGTCTGCTTAAGAGTGTTTATAAGAGGAGTATTTGCAAGTATCTTCTCTAAGCTTTCTAGAAATGTCTTTTTTTGTTCTTCAGCAATTCTCTTTTTAACTTTCTCAGCAAACGTATGAATTATAGGCGCAGATCTAGGAGACTTGTCGTGTTCATCTGTTTTCTTGACATTTCCATGCTTATTAAGATTAGAAATAATAGATGTACATAGAATAGTGTTAGAATTAAGAGAAGTAGGATAATGAGTATCTGAACTATTCTTAGTAGCGATTGTCTTGACTTGATTGATCAATTTTGAATCATTGGTCATAGAAGCATGGACTGCTTGAGCAAGTTGCTCAATTTTCTTGTCCAGCCCCTTGATTGTTGAATCGTGTCTCTTAAGGTTCTTGTATGTGCTTTCTCTAAATCTTTTCATCCATTCTTCAAAACTGTCTTGCCTTTTTGTTGATTCCTCCAAATATCTTCCGATTGTCTCCTCATTGTGAAGACTGATAGCATATGTATTGACCCGGTTTCTGCCTAAAAAGGATAAAAGTAGAGCAAGTGTGAGCGGATTCCTATTGTCTCCTCTATAGTAGATCTTCTATCCAAGGGTAAGCGGCTTCCCGCTGGTCCTATTATGATACTTAGTTGTTGCCTCAAAATGTTGAGTCAAACAAGTAAGTCTCGGTCACTCAATTAGGAAGGCTAGGTCATTATATTGTATACATTGTAATAGGCTAGAAAGGGTATTCGGCTCATTATTTAGTCTAATCTTGTATAAGTTACGGATTTAAAGCCCAACCAAACTCGAGCTCAGCCCGACTTAGAAACCTTAGGCGTCATATATGACCCAAGGTACTATATAAGCACCTCCCTAGCATGTTAGGGAGGGTTGGTTGTTCATTTTGTTTACACATAGTGTATGAACAATCCTTCCATCTCACTTTCCCTCTCTACTTTCTTTCTCTAGCTTCTTTCTATATTTCTATCAGTTTGATTCAGCTTGTATGTGGAAATGATATAGTTTATAGGATAACATGTGATATAGTTTATATGAACATCAATGTGTATTACCATTTCATCAAGGAACAGGTTGAAAATGGTATAGTGGAATTGTACTTTATTAGAACTGAATACCAGTTAGCCGACATGTTTACGAAAGCTCTTTCGAAAGAAAGGTTTGAGTACTATGTTGGACAACTTAGTATGAGATGTTTGATTCCAGCAGAACTGGAGGTTCTGGCAAATGAATCTGCTTGATTTCATCAAACATCGACTTGTAAATATTAAAAAAAAAGAAAATATAAAAATATAAAACCTATAAAAACAAATACAAAAATATAAAAGAAAAATACAAAATCAAAAATACCAAAAAGAATATTCTCGACATGTCTCTTGGAATCGATAGCATTTATGTACCTAGAAATGTTGATTAACATTGACACGGGTGTGTAAATGAAGTACGAGCAAGAGTTAAAACATTTTCAAAACATGTCATTTCTAATTTTTCTTAATGGTTTGTAATCAAATGTCAGATTGTAACCCATGCCTCAAAGAAAAGGAAAATATACGCTTCAGAGTATTTATCCTTTACAACTAAAAGATAAATCTTTTCGGTCTTGATCTACTTATACAAAACATTTAAAGTTTTGAGCTCATGACAATGACTTGTAATCACTCTCAGATTACAACTTGGTCTTTTACGACAAAGGAGAGTATACGCTTCAGTACGCTTATAACAAGTGGTTTTTCAAAAGTTTAACACATTTTTTCAAGAATGACTCTTTCATGACAATATTTCACAAAAAAGTGATTTAATAATAGTAGTATATTTCAAAATTGTGTGTTCAGCACTCCCTTCCTCATGAAGCCTTCAAAATACAATCATTTTCATAAGTGGATTAATTTTTGAGGGGAAGCTTTTCAAAACCAAAAGTTTTAATGTTTTTGGATACATCTTCTCACGACAATTTTTATGTATTCAAAACATTCTAAAAAGTTTTTTATATATATAAGTGGTAATAATGACATAACTTTATTTCGAATGTTTGTTATAAGATGATTTAGTATATGAGCAAAAATTTTCAAAAATTCTTCAATGACATTTCATAAAGTTTCAAAATTGTGTACTCAACACTGTCTCACCCTCAATTTTATAATTTTCTTTACAAATTGGTATCATTTTTGTTGTGTCAAACATATGTAAAATTAAGGGAGAGCAAAAAGAAATTTTTTTCTAAAAGTTTTATGCAATATAAGTGGTTTAATATTTCTCCCCATTGGACTTTTCATGACAAATTTTAATCAGTTGGTATTTAAAGCACTAAGAGATTTAGAATTTTAAATAAAGGGAGAAAATATGATTAAAATGTGATATATGTAAAGACTCAAGAGTGAAAGTGCAAACAATTCTTACCCACATGTGTGAAACACTTTTAAATGTTAATGCACATGTGAAGAGGGAGCTTTTCAAAAGATGAAACTTTTAAAGTGTCAAACGTTTTGATTTATATCAAACACTTTGAATGATTTTCAAACAAGGTTTTATGCTGACGATCAAATACCTAATAACCTATTAATTCACGATGATTCTTAAGTCATAAGGTGGTTAAGGTTAGGTATTAGTCCTATGATCCAACCAGGACCAGAGGGATCTATCCAAGGATACTCCATAGTTAGAAATATTAGTCCTTAGGTATGATTTAGAGAAAAATGAGAAAAGGAAATAATGTTGACTAAGACATGAGTCATCACAGGAGCAATCACAACATGGTGATAGTAATGACGTCTTGGTAAACATTGAAGGGGTTAAAGAATGAAAAAGAAATGTAAGGATAAAGGCTGTAAAGAAAGAAGCCCTCCATATAACTTTAGGCGGAAACCAGGTCAATACATATGCTATCAGTCTTCACAAAGATGAATTCTGGTATTGAAGAAAGACATCATGGACCTAGTGATGCACTGAATAACCCTTCCCATCCATTTAATTTTCTCTCAAGAGATTTGTGTCTCATTTGTCATGGAGATATACACGACTTCTATTGACTTCTCACTCTGAGATTGTTGATATTGAAAAGGTGGCAGTCTGCTCTAGCCTTCGATCACTAAAATCAAAATGCACAAATCGAGTATAAAGCCAAGTGACCAATCTATAAATCTTATTAGGACACATTTAATGATAAACGTTTAATGTTCAACATCTAGAACACAAGTGATAACAAAGAGTCCTACGCATTATCCTTGTGATTTTGCCAGAATATTAAGAGTTATATTCTTTAGTATTTCACTAGTAATGAACGGAAATCCTTCCAATGTCATAATCAAATAGTACTGTGGTAGGTGACTTGAAAGATTCTATATGAATCAAGCTTGTGTCAACTGGATATCGGTTTTGATCCAGTAAATGAATTGACGACTCAATTAGCAAGATAGTAACTAACTGATTCACTTTTACCGTTTTAATAGTAGCAATACTATTAATGAGGTAGCATGCTTTGAGGTGTCCGGTAAGGAGAACGAGCAAGTATAGTGAATCTAATGCATTTGCGTTAGTGGATCTAACACTTTGAGATGGAAACCTTGTCAAAGAGATTCTTTTAATGAATCTACCTAATCATAGGTACAATATTTATACTGTAAAATGGTCCTCACAGAACTGGAGGTTAACGTTACCGAAACTAACGAATGACAAAGACAAGATTCGTCCATATCTGTTATTTATTGCTAACCCTAATAGATACAGGTTAAGATAATGACGTAACCACCTCATTCTAGCAGTGTCATATTCATTACTACATGCTCATGCTCAAGCTACAAAGACATACTATAAGCATCAATGATTTAAGAATCAAGAAAGCTAAAGATCAAACAAAGACAAAGAATTCCATAACTCTGATATTCAAGATCTTCCTTAACGATATCAAGATTATCAAGACAAAGATTTTCAAGGGAGATAGTTAGCAAGCTTTCAAGATGATGCATAGTATGAGCATGTTGGTCAAGACACAAGATCACAAGATGGCAATGATCTTAAGGAGAAAGATTTCAAGATCTTGGAATTAAAGACCAAGCCAAAAGACAATGACAAAGGCTCAAGATCAAAGATCACACAGCATGAAGGAACAAGCCTACAACAAAGATAGCGACCAAGACCAAGACTACAAGAGCTTAAAGACAATGCAATTTCAGAGTTTAATTTTAATCTCAATGATCTCACTTTAGAGGAGATTGTTAGCCTCAAAATATTGAGTCGAATAAGAAAGTCTCGGTCATTAAATTAGGAAGTCTCGATCATTATATTGTATACATTGTAATAGGCTAGAAAGGGTATCATGCTTGTTATTTAATCTAATCTTGTATACGATATGGGCTTAAAGCCCAACCAAACCCAAGCCTGGCGCGACTTAGAAACCTTAGGCGTCACATATGACTTAAGGTACTATATAAAACCTCCCTAACATGTTAGGGAGGGTTGGTTGTTCATTTTGTTTACACATAGTTTTTGAACAATCCTTCCATCTCACTTTCCCTTTCTACTTTCTCTCTAGCTTCTTTCTATAGTTTTATCACTTTGATTCGGTTTGTATGTGGAAATGATATAGTTTATAGGAAAACATTGGTAGTTTTGACATTACTCCTCTCTTCTCCATGTCAAGTCATCTTGATACTCTTTACTTCTTCCTTTAAGTGGCAGTCTTTTTCTAAATGTGTACCACCACACATTTTACTCCCTACTTGAATCCCATGCATACATTCTTTGAGTTTTCTCATGTCACGACCTAGATTATTGAGCTTATTTGTGATTATGCTCATTTCATCTATATTACTTTCTCCTAGACCTTTAATACTTCCCCCGTCATGCCAATTCTGAGAGTGGATGACCATTTCTTGAATTACCACAAGAGCCTCAGTGGCTGTCATTCTAGAGATTGGTCCACGAGAATATAACATCGACAAGTAGGAACCTGAAGTCCTGTATAAAAGATGCTCACCTTCTGGTAATTGTTGAGATCATGAGTAGGACATTCGAACATGAGGTCATAATACCTTTCACATTCTTGCTACAAAGTCTCATTTCCTTATTGTCTAAAATTACGAATACCCTCTAATTGTTTTGTAGTTCTAAAAGATGGAAAATATCTGAGAATGAAAACCCTTTTAACCAGTTCCTAAGTATTGACAGTTTCAGTTGGTACTCTTCCCATTTATCTTTTTATAGCATGAGTGAGTGTGATGCGGAATACATGTAGCATGATTGCGTCCTTGAAAATCCCAGGAATGTTGAAAAGACTAGTAATTTCCAGCACATTTTCCACATACTCGTATGCATCCTCGTCCTTGGTCTCGAAAAAAGTATTCTCTTTCAATTCTCGCAAGAATTAGCTTTTGATTTCAAAATTTACATTTCCCCTAGTCTCAAGTCTCATTATTCCTGTTCTTCGAGTATTTCGAACTAGACCCAAGTACTGCTCCATCGTGAGCGTCTCAATATCAATCTCACCCATTTCCTCAGATTGAGATTTAGATTATTCTGATTCGTACAAAGAGTAGATGTTATGGACATACATTGGCGTCATATCCTTTTTGGCTCGAAACTGGTTCTCTAGATCTACGTAAGGGGTGAGTATTCTGGAGTTTCCTCTCGTAGTCATGTACCTGAAAATTTTACGAAAGCTCGGCAGAATGTGATAAATCGAAAGAAATGACAAATAATTAAAAATGCATAGATTTATAGAAATTCAAATTAAAACTGATTTTAGCTCATCGGCAACGGCGCCAAAAACTTGATGCGTGTTATTTGTTAGAATTACCAAGTTTTAAATTTATAAAACTCATTTGCCTAAGGGTATACAAACGCACTAACGGGCAGAGAACCCGATCGTGTGGAGTGTATGATTGGTAAATCCAAGGTCGTCCCAAGAGCTAAGTGTGAGTTATTAATTTAAATTGAAAAAACAGAATTGAAATGATGTTGAGAAATGCAAGTAAATTAAATTTTAAAAGTAAATTGGAGATTAAATCAAGGGAGAGAAATGTCCTAACCTAGTTATTTCTTTATTATCACGATTATGATGTTTCCTAATGCACTGTTTAATTACTGTTTATTTAGGTGGTTCTAATATCACTAGGCCCGATTTGTAGTCGCAACCTAGGCTATAATTTCTATGATCTCAACCCCGTTGGTCATGGTAGTCGGGTATCTAGTTCATAGTTATTAAGCCCCCAACTATCCTAAAGACCTGTCTAAGGGTGTGTTTTTTTCATTAAGATGTTTTGGGTCTAAATCTAACTATCACATCTTACCGGTAAGAGATGGTTGTAATGTCTGAATCTGAATGAAATGATGTTGTTGGTTTTTGTAAAAGCATCTGAATGAATTAAACTATTAGTATTTGCAATATATATATACATAGTGATTTTCAATTTATATATAAAGTGGTCTAATTCATATGCAAAAATAGAAATTAAACACAAAAGAAAAATATATAAGTCATATTTGAATAGTAAAAAAAGAAAACTTTGATATAGCATTATATTAGGAATAAAACAATTCATATGGTCATACTTTTTTTACTATGTATTTTCTTTTTATATAGAAAAGTAATACATTATTATTTTATAATAAAGTAAAAAAGAGATCTTCTATTTTGATGTAAGCTGTAAAGAAAAAGGAATCTTCCCTTTTCATGTAAAGAGTAAAGAAAGAAATCAGAAAGAGGTGGTCAGAGGGCTCTTCTATGTCTGACCTAATAAGAGGTATATGCCTCTGCCCGTGTTTGAATGTTCCAAAATAAACAAACGCATTTTTAGCTTGTCGAATCTGACTCCCTTATATTCAGACACTATTAAGATGTTTTTTTTCCAAAAAAACAAACACAACCTAAGTGTCGACATTCCCACTACTTGACACTAAACCATCCTAGAAGGATTTCCCGCGCTTTATAAGTGCCTAATCTAACGCAGGCAGTAATACGTTAATCCCTTACACTAAGAATAGATGCAACCTTATTCCTAGCATTTGAATAAACTACCTTTCAATAAGGTCGACCTACTAAATAGCTTAAAGGGATCTACACTAGCCTCAACACTACCAAAACGCAAGGATCAAACAACATGCAAATAAGATATCCTAAATAAACGATAATCAAACCATGAAAACAAGCATAATTACAACAATAAATACATAACTAGGCTAGCACTTAAGGTGCTTAGCCACTCATGCTAAAGGATGCATAAAATATAATGAAATAAACCATTGATCGACTAAACATTAAATATTCTTACAGACTTTGATAAATGAATAATACAAAAACGTTTAAAGATAATCCTCCCTTGGAATCATGGTGATTGGAACTGAAAAACGACTTCTAATGCAGCCCTAATCGTCCTCTCTAACTTCCCTCTCCAATGTGTGTCGAATGGCAGAGATCGGGCATTATATTTATAGGTTCGTATCAACTACGGCGTAGCCATAAGTGTTGAGCTACGCTATAGTTCAATAAATGCAAAGATTCGTCCTATATCTTCACTAGTTACGGCGTAGTCGTGGTGTTGAGCTACGCCATAGTTCTTCAAATGTAATTTTTTTCATAAAAGCTACGGCGTAGCCGCTACGGCTCGGCTACGTCATAGTTGGTCTTGGTCCAGGTTTCCAAATTAGTTGAGTCATGGCTATGACGTAGTCCCTACGGCCCAGCTACGTCGTAGTTTCTTCCTGTAAATCCTCCTTTGTGCTTTATTCACCGCGCACCCTTCCATTTCCGCGCCTTTCGCTCCAAAGTTCATATTTTACTAAAAACAAATAGGAAGTAATTAAGTACACATTTGTACAGAAATATATCAATTATTAGCAATTTATAAGGGATTTTGATATTAAAAAGCATAAAGTATTTGATGTTATCAGAAACTATATGTGCACGTCCATTGGTGTATTTAATGATTTTTATTGGATGTGAGAAAATGTATGTATATAGTGTATATCCAGTTGCTGATTTACACATTTTTGTGTGAACTCTGCAGCTTAAAAGGCTAATAATGGTCGAAGGCGGCTATTCATCTATACATTCAATAGGAACAGTAGATGGTGGTTTCGGTAAGGATTTTAACTTTTCAAGTTGAAATTTAAACTACGAAAAAAGATAGCGAGAGAATGAAAAGTAAAGGCCTTTATCTTACTCTTCATCCTAAAGGAATAAAAACTTATACGGTATATGTTTTACATTTTGGTAGGGAGTGAACAATTAAACCAGTTTGGGCTTTGCTATGCTAAAGAGCATGAATGTGATAACTTCAGAAAACTCATATTAGATGGGTGAAACTACTCTTCTTTGTTTTATGCTTCTTTTTAATGTCCTCTTCACTGTGACTCTCGCATATATAGAAGGTAAGCTATTCTTGGGTGTTATCCCAATAACTAATCCATATCACAACACAATAAGCAAACCCAATAAGCTATATAAGCCGAAATAATAAGAATAGAGAGAGAAAGTAAACTTGATGAATATTAGATTTAGAGAGAGAATGGTGAGTTACAAAATGAGAGCAAAATGCAACCAACACCCTCTCCATGTGTGGAAAGGGTTTCTTTTATACCCTTAGCCATTTACTTGGCACATGGGCTTACTTAGTGGGCTAGGCTTGGTTTAACTTGGGCTTTGAGCCTGGTACATGGACAATATTAGTTTACATTCCAAGCCCGTTAATACCCGACTAGCCTATTACATTACAAGACCTAATTAACTTAATAAGACCGATGACAATCTTGTTTGACTTAATAAAATTAAGGCTAACAATCTCCCCCAATGTTGAGGTCTTCTTTGATCTCCCCAACGTTGATGATATGACGTTTGAGCTTCGCCTTCTTTTGGTCTTGTCTTGTTTGTAATGGCTTTGTTCATTCATGCCTCGTGATCTTGATCTTGAGCCTTTATCTTTTGACTTTGAGTTCTTGAGATCTTTATCTTGCATCATCTCCTTGACTTGAATCATCTTGATTTGACGTTCTCGATCATCTTGTGCTCTTGACCAACATGCTCATACTTGTTACATTCTTGTTTGACATATATGATCATAAGTCTAACAATCTTCCCAAAATACGATTCTTTATTTGACTTTGAGGCTCTTTGATGGTGGGGAAGTTTAGAATCAACGGTCTTGATGTTGAACGATTAACTTTGAAAGCTTGAGTATGAGCATGTGGTTTATGAATCTGACTTCGCTGGAATGAGGCTGCAACACCGTCGTCTAAACCTAAAATAAGACAGTTAGCAATAAAAGATGAATATGGCTTTGTCATTCATCTTGAGTTCGGTTGCATTAACCTCCGGTTTCCCGTTTTATAGTATAAATACTATACATGTGATCAGGTAGATTCAAAGAATCTCCTTGACAGGGTTTCCAGCTCAAAGCGTAGGATCTTCTAACACAGATGTATTAGATTCACCATGCTTGCTAGTTCTCATTACCGGAACGTCTCAAAGCAGACAACACGGTAAGAGTGAATCAGATAGTTACTATCTTTCTGATTAAGTCGTCAATTCATTTACTGGACCAAAATTGATATCCAGTTATCACAAGCTTGATTCATATAGAATCTTGCAAGTCACCTACCAAGAGCTTGTTTGATGTTGGCTCAAGCAGGATTTCCATCTTCACTGTGAATACTTAAGTATCACTCGGATGTTCTGGCAAGATCTCAAGGATAATGCGTAGGACTCTTTGTTACAACTTGTGAACTTTATGGTGTTCAACAAGTGTATTTTGACATTGTGTCCTAATGAGATTTATACTTTGATCTCTTCTGGCTCTAGACTCGATTTGTGCACTTTTGGTTTTAGTAATCGGAGGCTGGAGCAGACTGCCACCTATTCAATATCAACAATCTCGGAGTGAGATGTCAATAGATAACATGTGTATCTCCGTAACAAATGAGACAAGTTTCTTTTGAGAGAAACCCGAATCGCTGGGAAGGATTATGCATTACATCACTAGGTCCATGATGTCGTCTTCAGTATCAGAATTCATCTATGTGAAAATCGATAGATTATGTATTGACCCGGTTTCTGCCTAAGGTGTAAGGAGGGCTGTTTTGTTTTCACCCTTTATCCATATATTTCTTTTTTATTCTTCAACCCCTTCAATGCTTACCAAACGTCGGGTGGGGGGGGGGGAGTACTAACGGACCGGGTTGTTGTGTTGGTTGCTAGGGGGGGGGGGGGGGGGGGTGTTAGCTCAATCTTGAGTCGCTATTTTTTCCGTCCTTATACCCCTCATTCTTATCCGGACGGTCAAACCTAAGGACCGGGCATATTTCTAACTAAGAGATGTTAGAGTGTCCTTGGGTAGATCCATCTGTATCTGGGATGGATCAGTAGTAGCTTAAGAGATATTCCTAACCTAACCACCGTTATTTACTTCGGATTTGCATCGTCCAGTTAAAATTAAATCTGTTTTAAGATTAACTTCTCTCGCACCAACCCCCCCAATATCTTACCAATAGATAAGGGGTTCTGGGGGGGGGGGGAGGGGGGGGGGGGGGTGTTGGGGGGGGGGTAAGGGGGGAGGGTGGGGGGGGGGGGGGTATGGGGTGGGGGGTGGTGGGGTTTGGGTGTGGTGGGGGTTTGCTATCTGGTTGGGGTGGGGAGTGGGGATGTTATTGAGTTGGGAATGGGGGTGTTGTATGATGGGTTATGCTTGATCATTGGGACATATTCCTATAAAGAACTCACCTTATGAACTTCAATCGTCATGAAATTACATATTTGTAGTTGTATATACGATCGAATAGAAACCCATAAAGAAAAACAAAGCAAAAACTACGCTGACCTTCTTACATTGTTGACTTTTTAAAGAGTACATCTTACATAACTCAACCTACCTATTCCATCAGTCATCGTCAGCTAGAAACTCCGAGGAATAATCAAGAAGTAACTGCACTTTTCTACACAGTCCATGTAATGAGCGAGTACAGAACAATTGAGCGCTCTTGAGCTATCTTCAAAACATGATTATTCACATACATCTCCTTTCTACACATACAATACCCTGATTTTCTAAATAACACAAATTCTAACTTGCTCCTTCCAGCTTCTTCAATTGAGAATAACAATACAACTACTCTGATATAAGGAATTTGACATAGTCAACACAATTCCCCACCCATATCAAGAATGAGTCTGACATAAGTTTACATCTAACTTCACCTGACATGAGTTGGACAGTGAAAATTCTTTAAATTTTCTACACATAACAAGCATCTATCTATATCCTCTGCATAGAATCTCACATTCTATCTCTGCTATAGTGGGATCTCCTTCAATCCACTTCAACATATAAAACATGTTGAGCGGACTTAGGCACATAGTAACTTACACATAACTAGATATGCTTGACATCAAAGCGACAATATGGTTAAAAGATGACTATGAAGCTACAGTGACTAGCCTTAAAGTGTGTAAACAAGTAGCACTTGGAGAGGAGAGAGGTGTAGTGTAGATTGCTGCTATCGTAGACATCATACAATGTACTTACTTTTTATTACATTTGCGAGACTCTCACTACTTAAATATCTGTGTTTCGCATTATTCACTTCAAAAAGCATCTAACGACATTGTGTATGCGTGAGACACACTGAACACTACTTCGAACATCATTAAAAAGAACGTGAGCTCCAACACATTAAAAGGCTTTGTTTTATAAATCTGCCCCTCAGAAATTGATTCACATAAATTGACATTCTACGAAGTACAATTCTTTTAAAACTTATTCGAGAAAGGGAGTGTTGAACACACAATTTTAACAAATACCACTTTTTATGGAAAAATACCACAAATTATATTGTAGACAATTTGACACTAAAAGTTCTTCTTGAAAAATTATGTTCAACTATTTTAAAAACCATGATAGAAGACTTCTCTTCTATTTGTAGAGTAAGCGCACTAAAGCGTACACTTCCCTATTACTTTCGGGTCCAAGTTATGCACTAAAATGTGCATAAGTCATCATGAGAAAATTTAGAAATGACATGTTTTGAAAGCATTTGAAACTCTTGCTCGAACTTCATTTACACGCCCGTGTCAATGTTAATCAACATTTCTAGGTACGTAAATGTTATCGATTTTAAGAGACACGTCGAGAAGATTCTTTTTGGAATTTTTGAAATTTTTTGATTTTATATTTTGTTTTTCTAGATTTTACATTTTTCTATTTTCTTTTTGTTGGTTTTATATTTTTGTATTTTCTTTTTCAAAAAAATTTTATAAATCAAAAATAAATAGAGAAAAAAAATATTCACAAATTGATGTTTGATAGATCAAGCAAATTCGTTTGCCAGAATCGCCAGTTCATCTGGAGTTAAACATCTCATACCGAGTCGTCTGACAAGATACTTAAACCTATCTTCCGACAAAGCTTTAGTAAACAGGTCAGCTAACTGGTATTCAGTTCCGACAAAGAATAATTCAACAATACCCTTTTCAACCTGTTCCTTTATAAAGTGATATCTGACATTGATTTGCTTGGTACGGGAATGCTGGACTGGATTGCACGAGATGGATATGGCTGCCTTTGAGTCAAAATACATAGGTATTTTATCAAAGTGAAAGCCATAATCTGTTAGCAGAGTTCTCAACCGTAGAACTTGAGCGTAGCACGCAGATAAATACACATACTCGGCTTCTGCTGAAGACATTGAAGTTCAGTCCTGCTTTTTGGAAGACAAGTTGACTAACTTATCACCACCTATGAATTGTATGCCACCAGATGTGCTCTTATGTGAATCGAGACAGCCCACATGATCCGAATCTAAAAAACCAGTTAGTTCAAAACTGGTATCCTTTGGATACCAGAGACCCATGTTAATGGAATCTTTAAGGTACCGAAAGATCTGATTAACCACAGTGAGATGTTTCTCAGTCGGTTTCGCTTGATAACGAGCACAATAACATGTTGCATGTACAATATCTAGTTTACTTGTTGTTAGGTATATGAGTGCTCCGACCATACTATGATATTTCGTTTGGTCGACCGGAGTACCACTCAAGTCAGCATCTAGGTGTTTTGTAGCCATTGGGGTACCAATGCTATCACATGAGGTCATACCATACTTTTTAAGTATCTCTTGAGCATACGTAGCTTGGTTTATAAAGATGCCATGAGGGGATTGGTGGATCTAAATTCCTAAAAAGAATTTTAGATCTCCCATCATAGACATATCAAACTTGTTGTGCATTAGTTTTTCAAATCATTTTGAAAGTTTTGGGTTCATAGAACCAAAAATAATGTCATCAACATAAATTTGCACAAGCAATATGTCTTCCCCATGTTTAGTTATGAACAGAGTTAGATCAATAGAACCTTTTGAGAATCCTTTGGATACCAGGAAGTTAGAGAGTTCATCATACCACGCTCTTGGTACTTGTTTGAGACCATATAATGATTTCTAGAGACGGTAAACTTGGTCAGGATGATATAGGTCAACAAATCCATCTAGCTAGTTTACGTACACTTCTTCCTTCAGAGGTCCGTAAAGAAATGCTGTTTTAACGTCCATCTGGTATACTATAAATGATTTGTGTGCAA
Organism: Tanacetum coccineum; assembly: GCA_026074375.1. NCBI lineage: Eukaryota > Viridiplantae > Streptophyta > Magnoliopsida > Asterales > Asteraceae > Tanacetum > Tanacetum coccineum. Next base: position 4,978 of record BQNB010104403.1, on the reverse strand, counting down.
CGTAGGCAATGAACAACCGAACAGATTCTAATTGAGCAACTGGTGCAAATGACTCTTTGAAATCAATTCCTTCCTTTTGAGCATATCCCTTACCTACAAGACGAGCTTTGTTGCGAATCACAGTATTTTCCTCATCACGTTTGTTTTTCCAGAGCCACTTCAAGTTAATGACATTTTTGCAAAGTGGTCTGTCTACTAATTCACATACATCTAATTGATCAAACTGGTGAAGTTCTTCTTGCATCGCTTCAATCCATGCAGAATCAACCATGGCTTCTTTGATGTTCTTTGGTTCAGTTTGACTCACGGTAAGTGCGAACATACACATCTCGCCATCTGTTTCTAGCTGACGGCTTGTTCTAATTGATTGAGAAGGATTTCCAATGACTTGTTCTAATGGGTGATCTTTTGTCTAACGTTGTCCAAAAGGATGGTGTTGATAGAATGTATGCATGTTTGACGAATCAACATGATGAGACGATGTCTCCCCTCGTTCTTGTACCGGTATACTAAAGATGTTAATAAATTCATCTTCGTCAACTTGTGCATATTCGGTATTAGTATCTGCTTGAATAATGTTCTCAGGGGCAGTGACAGTTGGTACTTGAGTTGGTACTTGATTTGTAGTTTAAGGTGTTGTATGAATGTTCAATGGATGTGCATCTGCAACAATGGTTGTTGTAGAAGAGTGAGTTGTGTTATGATGTTGACGTTTATTAGGATCATCAGCAGCATGTACAGCGGAAGACTTTGACACAATTGGAGTAGTTCCATTGAGTAATTCATCGAACATCGGACTAAATAGCAAATCCAGCTCATTTGACGTTGTTACTGTCTCAGCTGCTTGAGAAACATTTTCTTAACTTTGGGTTTCGGGACTTAAACTGTCTTGTTCAAGTACCGTTGTCGAACATAGTGGAATGCCAATAACTAATCCATATCATAACACAATAAGCTATATAAGCTGAAATAATAAGAATAGAGAGAGAAAGGAAACTTGAAGAATATTAGATTTAGAGAAAGAATGGTGAGTTACAAAATGAGAGCAAAATGCAACCAACACCCTCTCCATGTGTGGAGAAGGTTTCTTTTTTACCCTTAGCCATTTACTTGGCACATCGGCTTACTTAGTGGGCCAGGCTTGGTTTAACTTGGGCTTTGAGCCTGGTACATGGACAATATTAGTTTACATTCCAAGCCCATTAATACTCGACTAGCCTATTACATTACAAGACATAATTGACTTAATAAGACCGATGACATTCTTGTTTGACTTAATAAAATTAAGGCTAACATTGGGAATGTAAAACACGAGAGCGGTGCAATCTGTTGTAGGTATTAAAAGAGTTTAAAACTTTTACATATATTTAAATCTTCATATTTGTGTTGGTAGTTTGGCTTTAGCTCATTATGAGAACTTGGTTTCTTTAAAACACACTGATGCTTTCATTCATTTAATCCTGCCATTTTCATGGTTTTAGGATGGACATATTAGCTTTGAGGAATTTGAAGCGATAATGAAGTCGGGAACTCACCGGAGTAAACATCTATTGGTGAGTGTCTTTTCCGTTGCAGTTTGTTTAGAATATGTAATTAAAGCATACGTGCCTATAAATCGAAAAATGGGTTTACTAATATAGATAGCAAGTACAAACAACAGGATTGAAGAGGGCAAAATGATGCGTCCAGGATGTCGATTTATTACAGTTTACGCTTTTAGTTGGAGTTTGAAGTAACCCTAAACCCAAAACCTTACCATTACAAACAACAAATCCAAAATATCCGTAAGCTACAAACAACAACAAAATCTCAACATCAAATCATAATCATAGACCAAATAACTACAAACAAGCAAAAAAACCTCAACCCTAACATACCATTACAAAGAACAAATCCAAAATATCCGTAAGCCAAACGAATTAAAAACTACACTGCAAATTAGCCATGCAAACATCATAAGTTTATTAGCCTAAAAATCAAAATATCACTGATATATTATGCAAACGAGGTTTTTGACCCACGCTCTGCCGCGAAGCGCGGGGTTTTACGTTTGTAGTTACCGAATGGGTCATAATGATATTGACAAACCACAAATGAACATATTAAACACAATGTTGTACGTGATAGGCATTTTCTGTCCAATAAACAATGAACTGTGCTAAGTTATAGGAATGAAACCAAATAGGATAACCCTTAGCTACTTAACTGTGTTCATAATTTAAATAGTGCATTAATGAAAAATAATTATATGATTCATGATAACTAATAATTTCATGTTTTAAAAAAGTACAAAATTCAGATATCATTGTAATCATATTTATTTGTTGACTCCAAAGAAAGGTTTATGCCTCTATTGTAGCCTCTAAACCTTCGGTTGTTTTCGTCATCTTTGATGTTGCGTACCCTTTTTTGCCTGCGTTGGATATGCAGTTTGTGCCTTTCTCGAGCTCCTTGTACCTGCATACGATGCAACCTTTTTTAAGTATGAAACCAAAGCATGTAGAATTAAGATAAGCTAATCATTCCTTCTTAAATGAAGCTGCATTTTTTTGGTGTTAGTAGACGTTAGCAGGACACTAAATTATAAAAATAAACTTTGAGGGTGCTTGGGATTTGCTTCTATTGACTGCTTGTTTTCATAAACATAACCTTGTACCAACATGCTGATTTTTAAGTGGTGCTAATCCTATATCAAGTAGGTACACTGTAACTCATTAGTGTATTCTCAGGTTAGAAGGTTAGGGAGACCAATTAGTATGTATCGGTTTGAAGTATACCTGTAAATGATAATGCGTAATGACTCGACATCTGTTTTGTTATTCATTCGTATCAGCCTATCCTAGAATCCTTTACCAATGGAGTGCATAACACATAGCGAACAAACACCCCTTTAGCTATCCCAATATGTCTACTCGTAACTCATGTTATGCTAAAATTTGTTCCTTTACTCATCTAGTCATCTCTGACTTTGCAGCAGGAAGGATTCCGAGGCATAAAAATGTTTCACGGAGAGGCAACTCCTATTTAAATGATGGCAAAACAAACAAATCAGGAATCGTGCTTAAAGATCTAGTGGGCGGTTTTTATGATGCTTGGGATTCCATAAAGTTTTATTTTGCAAAACTGTTTGCCATGACTACATTGAGTTGGAGTGTGTTCGAATACAATGCTAAATATGAAGCTGCTGGAAAGATTACGACTGTTAAAGAGATTACAAAACGGGGCACTGATTACTTTCTCAAGAATTTTAAAAGGAATAAAATGGTAGCAGTGGTGGTAAGTTATCGATGAATAAGGAGAGGAGTAAACCGATGTGAGATTTTTTATTTTTGGCGTGTCTGAGTGAGAATGAGTGAAGAGGGGGGAAGACACGGTGTTTCACAATGATATGAGATTGAAGGGAAGAAGAACACGTATCATGCTACATGTTTCATCCGAGTGGAAGAATAAAGCATCCGGTAGTGGAATTGCAGTTTAATAAAAAATGGGTCGGACGCCGGAACCCGTCAAAACAGGCTGAAACCAACCGGTGTATCTTGTTTTAAAGCCTATAAATATGACATTACACAATAACTAAGATATTATAAGTATAATTAATAATTCTAATTAGAATCCAGGCCATATTAGTTGGTCATTGAAGTCTTAAGCAATTCAATTTACGTAATGATATGTACCTCAAAAAAACTATAGCACATGACCACTTTTATTCATGATATATAACAACTTCCATCGATCAGTAGTTCCAAAACAGAAGACATATAAATAGGTATGTTTCTACTATTATACAAAACCTACTTTTAGGTTGAAAAAAGATGTTTCAGCCTTTTTAGTCCAAGATCTATATTTAATTGTTTAATTTGAGTGGCCTGCGCGATAGAAGGAAAGATGACGGTTACTGTAGTTTATAGATTTATTTTGTAGAACGTAGTGAAAATTAACTAAAGAAAATGTTGTAGTAGATTAGGTACCTGAAGTGTGTTTTTTACTGCTGGTTGGTCCTTCCATGGCTGCGGTTTTGTCCTGGATGGCATCGGCGACATTGTAGGACCAGAGAATTCGAATTACTTCGTTTAATTCCCACGTAGGGGTTACCAATATCAGAAATCAAAAGATCGCTTCTTTCGCCATAAGTAGATATCCCTATGTTGGATATAAAGCTGTTAGAAATGGAATTGAAAATCGAGAAAAGTGCAAATCGAGAAAATATACAAATAAAAAAGACCACAATATCAAAATTTTCTAAACCAAGTTCCAGTTGTGTATTACGTACAACTTTCAGGAAGATATTAAACATCACCTTAAATCCTCACCGACCCACATAGGGAAAATCATGAAAAACAGTTTGCCATTTTTTTCAGCAAAGCTTAACGCCATTGTTAACTCTCCCACCTTTTCTACCTTGCCTCTTCTCCCGCCCATCGGCACAAAATATTTTCCACGATCATAAGTGAATATGCCATTTGTCAAACGCACAATGTCTCTAGGCTTAAAAAGTGTCACATTCTTCATTCCATAGTTGAAAGTGAACAGATGTTGTGTATGGTATGGTGTTCTCTGCTCCTGGCGCAATATCTTTTAACAAAAGCATCTTGGTCTCTTTAAGGCTGTAAGAAACCAAAAAAACATTTACAGTTGGTGAAATATCTTATTAATTCCACCTTAGACATAGTTGTTGATCCAAACAATACATTATTGAGGGGGTGTTTGGGATTTCTTGTTTGAAACTTCTTATCTGCCTTAAAAATAAGCATGTCACAATCTGTGTATCTATAAGCACTTGAAATAAGCAGATGAACAATTCAAGCCCAACTCTTATTAGTTATCACTTAAAAGCTAAACAGCAAGCACTTAAAGTAGCAATGCCAAACACCCTCTCATTAGACATATTTCATGAAAACTGGTATGTGCTTAATTACACATACCATTTTTCCATTAAAAACGGACTTAAAAGACTAAAAACATACCAAAAATACATTGT